>PVKS010021429.1:0-35218 GCA_004027875.1 Aplodontia rufa | reverse complement strand
GTGATGGGAAGGCCCCGGAGAATGAGCAGGGAATGAAATCACCACCCAGCCAGACCCCTCTGTGCGGCGCCCATCAGGAAGAGAGACTCCAAGTGACTCTCAGAGGTCACCTTGGACACGAACCCTGGGAACAGGGCACCTCTGAGCACATCCAGGGCTTGGCGGAGGAACCCTTCCCCACCGACATTACCTCTCTTTCTCCCATTCCCGACCCTGTCCCAGCCCTGGAGACTGTGCACCCTGGTGGAATGTTAAAGAGGATGTAGAAGAAGTGCGGGGAAGGGTCATCACCGCCCACAAGTTGCCGGCTTCTCACCGTCCCTCCAAGCCGAGGAGTGCAGGATCAACCACCACTACGACCCCCAACTTCTTAACAGGAACAAGCAGCCTCCTCTCACCACAACAGAGAGGAAAGGCGTGGGAGACTCGCCAGGGAACGAACTCATAGCTCAACCCGCCCGACGTCGGGCGGCGGACAACAGGAAGAGAGGGGCCAAGTGAATCTCGGAGGTCATGTTAAACACGCCCCCTAGGAACAGGGCACCACGGAGCGGCACCCCGGGCTAGGTGGAGCAACACTTCTCCACCAAACTTTCCTCTATCTCTCCCCTTCACGACTCCTCCGAGCCCTGCCGGCTGTGCCCACGAACGGATTGGAAAAGAGGATGGAGAAGAAGTGCAGGAAAGGGTCATCACCGCCCACCGGGTGCCAGTTTCTTCAAAGCCCTCCAAACAAACGAGGGCAGGATCAACAACCACAGCCACCCCCAACTTTTTAAAGCGATGAGCACCCTCCTCCCCCCGAGAGTGGAAGGAAAAGCAAAGGTGACCCGCCATGGACCAACCTCCCCACCCACACCACCCCCTGCCGGGTGGCGGCCAGCAGGAAGAGAGGGGCCAATTGACTCTCGGAGGTCCCGGTGGACACGCCGCCTGGGAAAAAGGCGCTGTGGAGCAGCCCCCCGTGTTCGGCAGAGAAGCCCTTCCCCACCGACCTTTCCTCTTTCTCCCATTACCTACCCCGTCCTAGCCCCAGTGGCTGTGCCCCAGAGCTGAGTGAAAAGAGGATGAGGTAGAAGTGCAGGGAAAGTGTCATCATCCCCAACCAGTTGCCGGAGTCTTCCCGTGCCTCCAAGCCAACGAGGGCAGGATCAACCACCACGGCAACACACCATTCGTAACGGAAACCAGCACCCACCTTCCCCCGCGTTGGGAAGGAGAGCAGTGCGAGTCCAGCCAGAGACCAACCTCCCCCCTACCTTGCCCCATGCCCGGCAGCGGACAGCAGGAAAAGAGGGGCCAAGTGACTCTCAGAGATCCCGGTGGACACGCCCCCTGGGTAAAAGGCGCTATGGAGCGGCCCCCCAGAATTGGTGGAGCAACACTTTCCCAATGAACTTTCCTCTCTCTCTCCTGTTACCAAACCTCCCAGCCCTGGAAGCTGTGCCCCCGGGCTGAGTGAAATGAGGATGTAGTAGAAGTGCGGGAAAGAGTCATTACCCCCAACCGGGTGACGGCTTCTTCACACCCATTCCAAACGAAAGAGGGCAGGATCAATCACCACAATGAACCGCCTTCATAACGGGAACGAGCACCCTCCTGGACCCGCGACGGGAAGGAAAGGCGTGCGAGACCCTCTAGGGAACAATCTCCCTCCCATCCTGCCCCCAGCCAGCATCGCCCAACAGGAAGAGTGGGGCCAATTAACTCTCAGAGTTCAAGTTGGACACGCTCCCTGGGAACAGAGTGCCAGGGAGGGGCACCCCGGCCTTGTGGAGCAATCCTTCCCCACTGACCTTTCCTCTCTCTCTCACCTTCCCAAACTTGTCCCAGCCCTGGAGGCTGTACCCCGGGTGGATTGCAAAAGAGGATGGAGAACAAGTGTGGGAAAGGGTCGTCACCGCCCACTGGGTGCCGGCTTCTCCCCGACCTTCCAAGACAGGAGTGCAGGATCAAATACCACTGCGACCCCCAAATTTTTAAGGGGATGAGCACCCTCCTCCCCCCAAGACAGGAAGGAAAAGCACACAAGACAATTAACGTACCGACCTCCCAACCCAAACCGCCCCTCTCCGGGTGGCGGCCAACAAGAAAATAGTGGCCAAATGACTCTCGAAGGTGCCGGTGGACACGACCCCTGGGAAAAGGCGCTGTGGAGCGGCCCCCAGGGCTTTATGGAGCAACCCTTCCCCACCGACCTTTCCTCTCTCTCTCCCCTTCCTGACCCTGGCCAGCCCCGGAGGTTGTGCCCCCATGCTGAGTGAAAAGAGGATGGAGTAGAAGTGCGGAAAAGGGTCGTCACCCCCAACAGGGTGCCGGCTTCTTCACACCCCTCCAAACGAAAGAGGACAGGATCAATCACCACGGTGAAACCCCTTCATAACAGGAATGAGCACTCTCCTGCACCTGCGATGGGAAGGAAAGGCATGCGAGACCCCCTAGGGACCGACATCTCCCCCATCCGGCCCCCCGCCGGCTTCGCCCAACAGGAAGAGTGGGGCCAAGTAAATCTCAGAGGTCAAGTTGGAAACACACCCTGGGAACAGGGTGCCAGGGAGCGGCACCCCGGCCTTGGCGGAGCAACACTTCCCCTCTGACCTTTCCTCTCTCTCCCCTACCCAACCCCGTCCCAGGCCCGGAGGCTGTGCCCCAGGGTGGATTGGAAAAGAGGATGGAGAACAAGTGCGGGAAAGGGTCGTCACCGTCCACAGGCTGCCGGAGTCTCCTCGGCCCTCCAAGCCAAAGAGGGCAGGATCAACCACCATGGCCAGCCCCCACTTTGTAACGGGAAAGAGCACACTGCTGCCTAGCGACCAGAAAGAAAGACAAGCGAGACCCGCCAGGGACCGATCTCCCCACCAAACCGCCTCCTGCCGTGCGGCGCCAACAGGATGAGAGGGGCAAAGCGATGCTGGGAGTTCCCGGTGGACACACCCAATGGGTACAGGGCACCTGTGAGCACATCCAGGGCTTAGCGGAGCAAATCTTCCCCACCAACCTTTCCTCTCTCTCTCCCCTTCCCGACTCTTCCCAGCCCTGGTGGCTGTGCCCCAAGGTAGAGTGAAAAGAGGATGGAGTAGAAGAGCAGGAAAGGGTCATCACCACCCACCTGGTGCTGCTTTCTTCAAAGCCCTCCAAACCAACAATTGCAGGATCAATCACCATGGTGAGCCCCCTTCATAACTGGAACAAGCACCCTCCTACCACCACGATGGGAAAGAAAGGCGTGCGAGACCCACGAGGGACCAAACTCCCCCTTTATCCGGCACCCCGCTGGGTGGTGCCCAGCAGGAAGAGATGGACCAAGTGACTTTCGGAGGTCAAGTTGTACAAGCCCCCTGGGAACAGGGTGCCAGGGAGCGGCACCCCGGGCTTGATGGAGCAACACCTCTCCACCGACCTTGCCTCTCTCTCTCCCCTTCCTGACTCCTCCGAGCCCTGCCGGCTGTGCCACCGAGTGGAGTGGAAAAGAGGATGAAGAAGAAGTGCAGGAAAAGGTCATCACCGCCCACAGGGTGCCGGCTTCTCCCCGCCCCTCCAGCCAACGAGGGCAGTATCAACCACCATGGCGAACGCCCACTATTTAACGGGACGAGCACCCTCCTCCCCCATGACGGGAAGGAAAAGAACGCGAGACCTGCCACAGACCAACCTCCCCAAACACACCGCCCAACAGGAAGAGTGGGGCCAAGTAACTCTCAGAGGTCAAGTTGGACACGCCCCCTGGGAACAGGGTGCCAGGGAGCGGCACCCCGGCCTTGGCGGAGCAACACTTCCCCTCTGACCTTTCCTCTCTCTACCCTTTCCAACCCCTTCCCAGCCCCTGAGGCTGTGTCTCAGGGTGGATTGGAACACAGGATGGAGAACAAGTGCGTGAAAGTCTCGTCACCGCCCACAGGGTGCCAGCTTCACCCCGCCCCTCCAAGCAGGAGAGGGCAGGAGCAAACACCATGATGTACCCCACTTTGTAATTGGAATGAGCACCCTCCTCCCCCCGCGATGTGAAGGAAAGTCGCGTGAGACCCGCCAGGGCCTGACCTCCATCCCCACCCCATTCCCTGCCTGTCGGTGGCGGGCATGAAGAGAGGGGCCAAGCGAGGCTCGGAGGTCCTGGTGGACACACCCCCTGGGAACAAGGCGCCTTGCAGCGGCCCCCCGGGCTTCGCATAGCAACCCTTCCCCACCAATCTTTCTTCTCTCTCTCCCATTCCCGACCCCGTCCCAGCCCCGGAGGCTGTTCACCTGGGCGGAATGTTAAAGAAGATGGAGAAGAAGTGTGGGATAGGGTCGTCACCCCCAACTGGGTGCCAGCTTCTTCACACCTCTCCAAACGAAAGAGGGCAGGATCAATCACCACGGTGAACCCCCTTCATAATGGGAACTAGCACTCTCCTGTACCTGCGATGGGAAGGAAAGGCGTGCGAGACCTGCTATGGACCAACCTCCACCCCATCCAGCCCCAAACCGGCGTCGACCAACAGGAAGAGTGTGGTCAAGTAACTCTTAGAGGAAAAGTTGGACACGTCCCCTGGGAACAGGGTGCGAGGGAGCGGGACTACGGCCCTGGCGGAGCAACACTTCCCCTCTTACCTTTCCTCCCTCTAACCTTCCCAAACCCGTCCCAGCCCTGGAGCCTGTGCCCCAGGGTGGACTGGAAAAGAGGATGGAGTAGAAGTGCACAGAAAGTGTCATCACCCCCCACAAGGTGCCAGCGTCTTCCCCGAGCAAACAAGCCAACAAGGGCAGGATCAACCACAATGGCGACCCCCCCTTCGTATAGTGAATGAGCACTCTCCTGCCCCTGCGATGGGAAGGAAAAGATGCGGGAACAAACAGAGACCGACCACCCCCCCACCCCAACCCATGCTAGGCTGCGGATAGCAGGAAGACAGGGGCCAAGTGATTCTCGGAGGTCCCGATGGACACCCCCCCTGGGAACCGCGCACCATGGACCGGCACCCCGGCTTGGCGGAGCAACCCTTCACCACCAACCTATCCTCTCTCTCTCCCTTTCCCGACCCCGTTCCAGCCCCGGAGGCTGTGCCCCAGAGTGGATTCGAAAAGAGGATGGAGAAGAAGTGTGGGAAAGGGTCGTCACCACCCACAGGGTGCCGGCTTCACCCCACCCCTCCAAGCCGAAGAGGGCATGAGACAGCACACGGTGACACTCCTCTTTGTAACAGGAATGAGCACCCTCCTCGCCCCACAATGGGAAGGAAAGGCACGCGAGACCCGCCAGGGCCTGTCCTCCACCCCTACCCCATTCCCTGCCCGTCGGCAGTGGGCTGGATGAGAGGGGCATAGCGAGGCTCCGAGGTCCTGATGTACACGCCCCCTAGGATATGGGCGTAGTGCAGCGGCCCCCCGGGCTTCGCGTAAGAACCCTTCCCCACCGATCTTTCGTTTCTCTCTCCCATTCCCAACCCAGTCCCAGCCACGGAGGCTGTGCCCGAGGGTGGATTGGAGAAGAGGATGGAGAAGAAGTGAGGGAATAAGTCGTCACCCCCCACCAGGTGCCGGTTTCTTCACACCCCTACAAACCAACGAGGGCAGGATCAGTCACCATGGGGACACCCCCTTCATAACTGGAACGAGCACCATACTGCCACTGCGAAGGGAAGGAAAGGCGTGCAGACCCGCTAGGGACCGACCACCCCCCCAAACCCGGCAACACGCTGGGCGACGCTCAGCAGGAAGAGAGGGGTCAAGTGACTCTCGGAGGTGAAGTTGGACAAGCCACCTGGGAAGAGGGTGCCAGGGAGCGGCACTCAGGGATTGGCGGAGCAACAATTCCCCACCAACCTTTCCTCTCTCTCTCCCCTTCAGGACACCTCCCAGCCCTGGAGGCTGTGCCCACAGGCGGAGTGAAAAGAGGATGGAGAAGAAGTGTGGGAAAGGGTTGTCACCACCCACAGGGTGCCAGCTTCTCCATGCCCTTCCAAGCCAAGGAGGGGAGGATCAAACACCGTGGTGACCCCCAGCTTCGTAACAGGTACCAGCACCCTTCTGCAACCGCGACAGGAATGCCTGGGAAACCGGCCAGGTACTGACCTCACCCCCGAGGCGGCCGTCCCGCAGGGCGTTGCCCAGCAGGAAGTGAGGGGCTAAGTGACTCTCAGAGCTCACATTGGACACAAAACCTTGGAAAAGGGCACCTCTGAGCGCATCCCGGGCTTGGCGGAACAACACTTCCCAACAACCTTTACTTTCTCTCTCACCTTCATGACTCCGTCCCAGCACTTGAGGCTGTACCCCGGGTGGAGTGGAAAAGAGGATGGAGAAGTGCGGGAAAGGGTCATGAACGCCCACCGGGTGCCGGCTTCTTCCTGCACCTCCAAGCCGAGGAGTGCAGGATCAACCACCACTGCGACCCCTCACTTCGTCACAGGAACGAGCAGCCTCCTCTCACCGAGAGGGAAAGGAAAAGCGTGGGAGACTCCCCAGGGACTGACCACCCAGCCCAACCCGCCCCACGCCTGGCGGCGGACAGCAGGAAGAGAGGGGCCAAGTGACTCTCGGAGGTCACATTAGACACGCCCCCTAGAAACAGGACGCCACGGAATGGCACCCCGGCCTTAGTGGAGCAACTCTTATCCACCGAACTTTCCTCTTTCTCTCCCCTCCCGAACCTGTCCCAGCCCTGGAGGCTGTGCCTCAGGGTACATTGGAAAAGAGGATGGAAAACAAGTGCTGCAAAGGTCGTCACCGCCCACCGGCTGTCGGATTCTCCTTGCCCCTCCAAGCCAAAGAGGGCAGGATCAACCACCACGGCGACCCCCCACTTTGTAACGGGAAAGAGCACATTCCTGCCTCCGCGATAGGAAAGAAAGGAATGGAGACCCGCCAGGGACCGATCTCCCCCCCAAAACGCCCCCTGTTGGGCGGCGCCAACAGGAAGAGACGGGTAAAGCGATGCTGGGAGGTCCCGGTGGACACTTCCACAGGGAACAGGGCCCCTTCAAGCGGCACCCCGGGCTTGTCAGAGCAACACTTCCCAACAGACCTTTTCTCTCTCTCTCCCCTTCCCGATCGCGTCTCAGCCCTGGAAGCCATGCCCCCGGGCGGAGAGAAAAGAGGATGGAGTAGAAGTCGGGAAAGGGTCGTCACCCCCCACTGGTTGCCGGCTTCCACCCACCCCTCCAAGACCATGAGGGCAGGATCAACAACCATGGTGAACCCCTCTTCCTAAGGGGAATGAATAGCCTTCTGCCCCCGCGAAGGGAAAAAAAGGCATGAGAGACCTGCTAGGTACCGGCCTCCCCCATCAAACCGTCCCTGGACGTGGGGGCGTTCAGCCGGAGGAGAGGGGTCAAGCGACATTCGGAGATCCAGGTGCACAAGCCCCCTGGGAACAAGGAGCCGAAGAGCGGCCCACCAGCTTGGCAAAGCAACCCTTCCCCACCGACCTTTCCTCTCTCTCTCCTGTTCCCGAACCTTCCCAGTCCCGGAGGCTGTGCCCCCGGGCTGAGTGAAAAAAGGACGGAGTAGAATTGTGGGAAAGGGTCGTCACCCCCAACCGGGTGCCGGCTTCTTCACACCCCTCCATAACATCGAGGGCAGTTTCAATCACCACTGTGAACCCCCTTTATAATGGAACGAGCACCCTCCTGGACCCGCAATGGAAAGAAAATGCGTGCAAGACCCGCTAGGGACCGACTTCCCCCACATCCGGCCCCCAGCAGGCATCGCCCAACAGGAAGAGTAGGGCCAAGAAACTCTCAGAAGTCAAGGTGGGCACGCCCCCTAGGAACAGGGTTCCAGGGAGTGGCACCCCAGCCTTGGTGGAGCAATCATTTCCCAATGACCTTTCCTCTCTCTCTCCCCTTCCTGACCCCGTCCCAGCCCCGAGACTGTGCCTTCAGGGTGGATTGGAAAAGAGGATGGAGAAAAAGTGCGGGAAAGTGTCATCTCTGCCCACCAGCTGCTGGATTCTCCTCGACTCTCAAACCAATGAGGGCAGGAACAACCACCACGGCGACCCCCCACTTTGTAACGGGAAAGAGCAAACTCCTGCCTCTGGGACGGGAAAGAAAAGCACACAAGACTCTCCAGGGATGGTTCTCCCCCCACAACCACCCACGTCGGTCGGCGCAAACAGGAAGAGAGTGGCAAAGTGATGCTGGGAGGTCCCGGTGGACACGCCCCCTGGGCACAGGGCGCCTCTGAGCGCATCCATGACTTGGCAGAGCGATCCTTCCCCACCGACCTTTCCTCTCCCTCTCTCTTTCTCGACCCATCCCAGCCCCGTAGGCTGTGCCCCCAGGCTGAGTGAAAATAGGATGGAGTAGAAGTGTGGGTAAGGGTCGTAATCCCCCACAGGGTGACGGTTCCTTCACATCCCTCCAAACCAACAAGGGCAGAATCAGGAAGAGAGGGGCCAAGTGAATCTCTGAGGTCAAGTTGGAGAAGCACCCTGGGACCAAGGTGCCAGGGACCGGCACCCCGGTGTGGCGGAGCAACACTCCCCATCGACCTTTCCTCTCTCTCTCCCCTTCCTGACTCCTCGGAGCACTGGAGGCTGTGCCCCCAAGACCAGTGGAAAAGTGGATGTAGAAGAAGTGGAGGAAAGGGTCGTCACTGCCCACAGGGTGCCGGCTTCTCCCCGCCCCTCCAAGACAACGAGGGCAGGATCAACCACAACTGTGACACCCCACTTTGTAATGGGATGAGCACCCTCCTCCCACCGCGACGGGAATGAAAAGCACACGAGACCCGCCACGGACCAACCTCCGCCCGCACAATGCCCCCGCCAGGCGGAGGCCAGCAGGAATAGTGGGGCAAATTGAATCTCGGAGGTCCCGGTGGACACACCCCCTGGGAAAAAGGGGCTGTGGAGCGGCCCCCCGGGTTTGGCGGAGCAACCCTTCCCTACCGACCTTTCCTCTCTGTCTCCTGTTCCTGAACCTTCCCAGCCCTGGAGGCTGTGCCCCCGGGCTGAGTGAAGTGAGAATGGAGTAGAAGTGCGGGAAACTGTCGTCACCCCCAACCGGGTTTCACAACCCTGCAAATGAAAGAGGGCTGGATCCATCACCACGTTGAACCCCCTTCATAACTGGAATGAGCACCCTCCTGGACCCTCGACTGGAAGGAAAGGCATGCGAGACCTTCTAGGGACCAACCTCCCCCCAATCCGTCCCCAGCCGGGGACACCCAGAAGGAAAAGTTGGGCCAAGTAACTCTCAGAGGTCAAGTTGGACACGCCCCCTGGGAACAGGGTTCCAGGGAGCAGCAACCTGGCCTTGGCGGAGCAACTCTTCCCCTCTGACATTTCCTCTCTCTATCGTTCCCAACACCGTCCCAGCCCCGGAGGCTGTGCCCCAGGGTGGATTGGAACAGAGGATGTAGAACAAGTGCAGGAAAGGGTCGTCACCGCCCACAGTGTGCCGGCTTCACCCCGCTCTTCCAATCCAAGGACGGCAGGATCAACTACCATGGCAACACTCCACTTTGTATTGGGAATGAGCACCCTCCTGCCCCTGCGACGGAAAGGAAAGGCACGCAAGACCCGCCCCCTATCTGGCTGCGCCAAAAGGAAGAGAGGGGAAAGCGATGCTGGGAGGTGTCTGTGGACACGTCCACTGGGGGACAGGGCGCCTGTGAGCGCATCCAGGGCTTGGAGGAGCAACCCTTCCCCACCGAATTTCCTCTCTCTCTCCCCTTCCCGACACTTCCCAGCCCCGGAGGCTGTGCCCCCGGGCGGAGTGAAAAGAGGATGGAGTAGAAGAGCGGGAAAGAGTAATCACTGCCCACAGGGTGCCGGTTTCTTCAAAACCCTCCAAACCAATGAGGGCAGGATCAATCACCAATGTGAACCCCCTTCTTAACGGGAACGAACACCCTCCTGGACTCGCGACTGGAATGAAAGGCGTGCGAGACCCGCAAGGGACCAACCTCCCCCCACATCCTGCCCCCCGCCGGCGTTGCCCAGCAGGAAGAGAGGGGCCAAGTGATCTAAGAGGTCACATTGGACACACCCACTAGGAACAGGTTGCCAGGGAACGGCACCCCGGCCTTGGTGGAGCAACACTTCTACACCGAACTTTCCTCTCTCTCTCCCGTTCCCAACTCCTCCGAGCCCTGCCGGCTGTGCCCCTGAGCGGAGTGGAAAAGAGGATGGAGAAGAAGTGCAGGAAAGGGTCATCACCGCCCACAGTGTGCCGGCTCCTCCCCGTCCCTAACAGACAACGAGGGCAGGATCAACCACAACGGCGACCCCCACTTTTTAAAGGGATGAGCCCCCTCTTCCCCCCACGACGGGAAGGAAAAGCACGCGAGACCGCCACGGGCCGAACTCCCCATTAACACCGCCCACAGCCCACCGCCCTACGGCAGCCAACAGGAAGAGAGGGGCCAAGTGACTCTCGGAGGTCCCGGTGGACACGTCCCCTGGGAAAAAGGCGCTGTGGAGCGCCCCCCCTGGTTTGGCGAGGCAACCCTTCTCCACTGACCTTTCCTCTCTCTCTCCCATTCCCGACCCCGTCCCAGCCCCAGAGGCTGTGCACCCGGGCAGAATGTTAAAGAGGATGTAAAAGAAATGCGGGAACGGTTCATCACTGCCCACAGGTTGCCAGTTTCTCCATGCCCCTCCGAGCAGAGTAAGGGAGGATCAAACACCATGGCGAACCCCAGCTTCGTAACAGGAACCAGCACCCTCCTGCCCCCACGATGGGAAGGCCCGGAAGACCCGTCGGGGACCGAAATTACCCTCCACACTTCTCCCCTCCGGGCGGTGCCACCAGGAAGGGAGGAGCAAAGCAATGCCAGGAGGTCGCATTGGACATGCCCCCTGAGAACAGGGTGCCAGGGAGCTGCACCCCGGCCTTGGTGGAGCAACCCTTCCCCTCTGACCTTTCCTCTCTCTACCCTTCCCAACCCCGTCCCAGCCCTGGAGGCTGTGACCCAGGGTGGATTGGAACAGACGATGGAGAACAAGTGTGAGAAAGGTTCGTCACCGCCCACAGGGTGCCGGCTTCACCCCGCCCCTCCAAGCTGGAGAGGGCAGGAGCAACCAACACGATGTACCCCACTTTGTAATTGGAATGAGCACCCTCCTACCCCCACGATGTGAAGGATTGTTGCGTGAGACCTGCCAGGGCCTGACCTCCATCCCCACCCCATCCCCTGTTTGTCGGGGGCGGGCATTAAGAGAGGGGCCAAGCGAGGCTCTGAGGTCCTGATAGACACGCCCCCTGGGAACAAGGTGCCTTGCAGCGGCCCCCCGGGCTTCAGATAGAACCCTTCCCCACCGATCTTTCTTCTCTCTCTCCCATTCTCGACCCAGTCCCAGCCCCGGAGGCTGTGCCCCCGGGTGGAATGTTAAAGAAGATGGAGAAAAAGTGCGGGGAAAAAGTCGTCACCCCCAACCGGGTGCCGTCTTCTTCAAACCCCTCCAAACCAACGAGGGCAGGATTAATCACCAAGGTGACCCCACCTTCATAACGGGAACGAGCAGTCACCTGCCCATGCGATGGGGGAAAAAGTGTGTGGTACCCGCCAGGGACAGATCTCTCCCCTCACCCCGCCAACCTATGGGCGGTTCCCAGCACGAAGAAAGGGGCCAAGTGACTCTCGGAGGTCACGTTGGACACGCCACCTGAGAACTGGGCGCCACGGAGCGGCTCCCCGGCCTTGGTGGAGCAATCCTTCCCCACCGACCTTTCCTCTCTCTCTCCCCTTCCCAACCCCATCCCAGCCCCAGAGGCTGTGCCCAGGGCTGAGTGAAAAGAGGATGGAGTAGAAGTGCAGGGAAAGTGTCGTCACCCCCCACCACTTGCCAGCATCTCCCCAGGCGTCCTAGTCAACAATGGCAGGATCAACAACCACGGCGACCCCCCCTTCATAAAAGGAAAGAGCACCCTACTGCCTCCGCGATGGGAAGGAAAGGATGCGCGACCCGCCAGAGGCCGACCTACCCCCCACCCCGACCAGTGCCGGGCGGCAGATTGCAGGAAGAGAGGGGCCAAGTGACTCTCGGAGGTCCCGATGGACACTCCCCTATAATCCGGGTGCCACGGAGTGGCAACACGGTCTTGGAGGAGAAACCCTTCCACACCAACCTTTCCTCTCTCTCTCCCCTTCCCGACCACGTCCCAGCCCCGGAGGCTGTGCCCCAGTGTGAATTGGAAAAGAGGATGGAGAACAAGTGCGGGAAGGGTCGTCACCGCCCAAAGGGTGCCGGCTTCACCACACCCCTCCAAGCCGAAGAGGGCTTGAGAAACCACCAGGGCTACACCCCACTTTTTAACGGGATGAGCACCCTCCTCCCCCCGCGACGTGAAGGAAAGGCGCGCGAGACCCGCCAGGGCCTGATCTCGAACCCAACCCCATCCCCTGCTTGTCGGCGGCGGGCATGAAGAGAGGGGCCAAGCGAGGCTTCGAGGTCCCGGTGGACAAGACCCCTGGAAACAGGGCACCATCCTGCCACTGCGACGGGAAGGAAAGGCGTGCAAACGCGCCAGGGATCGACCAAACCCCCAAACCCGGCAACAAGCCAGGTGGCGCCCAGCAGGAACAGAGGGGCCAAGTGAATCTCAGAGGTGAAGTTGGACAAGCCCCCTGGGAACAGGGAGCCAGGGAGCGGAACCCCGGTCTTGTTGGAGCAACGTTTCCCCACCAACCTTTCCTCTCTCCCCTTCAGGACACCTCCCAGCCCTGGAGGCTGTGCCCATGGTCGGAGTGGAAAAGAGGATGGAGAATAAGTGTGGGAAAGGGTCTTCACCTCCCACAGGGTGCCGGCTTCTCCATGCCCCTCCAAGCCGAGGAGGGGAGGATCAAACACCATGGCGACCCCCAGCTTCGTAACAGTAACCAGAACCCTTCTATCCCAGCGATGGGAAGGCCCGAGAGACTGGCCAGGGACTGTCCTCTCCCCCAGCGGGCCCCCTGCTGGGCGGTGCCCAGCAGGAAGAGAGGGGCCAAATGACTCTCAGAAGTTACGTTGGATACGAAACCTGGGAACAGGGCGCCTCTGAGTGCATCCCGGGCTTGGCAGAGCAACCCTTCCCCACAGACCTTTACTCTCTCTCACTTTCCCAAGCCCGACTCAGCCCTGGAGTTTGTACCCAGGGTGGAGTGGAAAAGAGGATGGAGAAGAAGTACGGGAAAGGGTCATCACCGCCCACCGGGTGCGGCTTCTCCCCTACCCACCAAGCCGAGTAGTGCAGGATAAACCATCACTGCGACCCCCCACTTCGTAACAGGAACGAGCAGCCCCCTTTCACCGCAATGGCAAGGAAAGGCGTGGGAGACTCGCCAGGGACTGACCTCCCAGCCCAACCCGTCCCACGCCGAGCGGCGGACAGCAGGAAGAGAAGGGCCAAGTGACTCTCAGGGGTCACGTTAGACACGCCCCCTAAGAACAGGGCACAACGGAGCGGCACCCCGGGATTTGCGGAGCAACACTTCCCCACCGAACTTTCCTCTTTCTCTCCCCTTTCCGACCCCGACCCAGCCCCGGAGGCTGTGCCCTTAGTGGATTGGAAAAGAGGATGTAGAACAAGTGCGTTAAAGGGTCGTCACCGCCCACAGGCTGCCGGATTCTCCTCGCCCCTCCAAGCCAAAGTGGGCAGGATCAACCACCATGGCGACCCCCCACTTTGTAACGGGAAAGTACACACTCCTGCATCAACGATGGGAAAAAAGGCATACGATACATGCCAGGGACCTATCTCCACCCCCAACAGGACCCCTGTCATGCGGTGCCAACAGGAAGAGACAGGCAAAGCGATGCTGGGAGGTCCCGGTGGACAAGTCCCCTGGGAATAGGGCCCCTTCAAGCAGCACACCGGGCTTGGAGGAGCAACGCTCCCCCACAGACCTTTTCTCTCTCTCTCCGCTTCCCGACCCCATCTCAGCCCTGGAAGCCATGCACCCGGAGGGAGTGAAAAAGGATGGAGTAGAAGTGCAGGAAAGGGTCGTCACCTCCCACCGGATGCCGGCTTCTACCCACCCATCCAAGACCAGGAGGGCAGGATCAACAACCATGGTGATCCCCCTGTTCCTAAGGGGAACGAACACACTCCTGCTCCCACAAAGGGAAAAAAATGCGTGAGAGACCCGCTGGGTACCGACCTCCCCCATCAATCAGTCCCCGGCCGGGGGGGTGCACAGCAGGAAAAGAAGGGCCAAGTGACTCTCAGAGGTCACATTGGACACGAACCCTGGGAACAGGGCACCTCTGAGCGCATCCCGGGCTTGGTGGAACAACCTTTCCCCACAGACCTTTACTCTCTCTCTCACCTTCCCGACCCTGGAGGCTGTACCCCGGGTGGAGTGGAAAAGAGGAGGGAGAATTAGTGCGGGAAAGGGTCGTCACCCCCAACCGTGTGCTGGTTCTTCACACCCCTCCAAACGAAAGAGAGCAGGATCAATCACCACGGTGAACCCCCTTCATAACAGGAATGAAACCCTCCTGGACCTTTGATGGGAAGGAAAGACGTGCGAGACCCACCAGGGGTCAAAATCCCCCCTCATCCGGCGCCCCGCTTGGCGGTGCCAACAGGAAGAAATCGACCAAGTGACTTTCGGAGATCAAGTTGGACAAGCCCCCTGGGAACAGGGTGCCAGGGAGCGGCACCCCTGCCTTGGCGGAACAACACTTCCCCTCTGACCTTACCTCTCTCTACCCTTCCCAACCCCGTCCCAGCCCCGGAGGCTGTGCACCTGGGCGGAATATTAAAGAGGATGTAGGAGAAGTGCAGGAAAGGGTCGTCACAGCCCACAGGTTGCCGGCTTCTCCATGCCCCTCCAAGCCGAGAAGGGGAGGGTCAAACACCTTGGCGACCCCCAGCTACGTAACAGGAAACAGCACCCTTCTGCCCCCGAGACGGAAGGCCAGGGAGACCGGCCAGGGACTGAAATCACCCCCAGCCGGCCCCCCGCTGTGCGGCGGCCAGCAGGAAGAGAGGGGCCAAGTGATTCTCAGAGGTCACGTTGGACATGAACCCTGGGAACAGGGCGCCTCTGAGCGCATCCTGGGCTTGGTGGAGCAACACTTAACCACCTACCTTTCCTCTCTCTCTCCATTCCCAACCCCGTCACAGCACCAGAGGCTGTGCACCAAGGTGGAATGTTAAAGAGGATGGAGAGGAAGTGCGGGAAAGGGTTGTCACCGCCCACAGATTGCAGGCTTCTCCCTGCACCTCCAAGCGAGGAGTGCAGGATCAACCACCACTGCGACCTCCCACTTCGTAACAGGAATGAGCAGCCTCCTCTCACCATGACAGAAAGGAAAGGAGTGGGCGACTCGCCACGAAGAGACCTCACAGCCCTACCCACCCCACAACGTGTGGCGGACAGCAGGAAGAGAGGGGCCAAGTGACTCTCGGAGGTCACGTTAGACACGCTCCCTAGGAACAGGGTGCCACGGAGCAGCACCCCGGGCTTGGCGGAGAAACACTTCTCCACCGACCTTTCCTCTCTCTCTCCTCTTCCCGACTCCTCTGAGCCCTGCCTGCTGTGCCCACGGGCGGAGTGAAAAGAGGATGGAGTAGAAGAGCGGGAAAAGTTCATCACCGCCCACCGGGAGGCAGTTTCTTTATAGCCCTCCAAACCAACGAGGGCAGGATCAATCACAATGGTGAGCCCCCTTCATAAGTGGAACAAGCACCCTCCTGTCACCGCGACGGGAAGGAAAGGCGTGCGAGACCCGCAAGGGACCAATCTCCCCCCTCTTCCGGTGCCACGCTGGGAGTCGCCCAGCAGGAAGAAATGGACCAACTGACTTTCGGAGGTGAAGTTGGACAAGCCCCCTGGGAGCAGGGTGCCAGGGAACGGCACCCTGGGCTTGGTGGAGCAACACATGTCCACCGACCTTTCCTCTTTCTCTCCCCTTCCCGACCCTGTCCCAGCCCCGGAGGCTGTGCCCCAGGGCTGAGTGAAAAGAGGATGGAGTAGAAGTGCACGGAAAGTGTCGTCACCCCCCACCAGGTGCCAGCGTCTCCCCGCGTGTCCACGCAAACAAGGGCAGGATCAACCACCACGGCGACCCCCCCTTCATAAAGAGAACAAGCATTGTACTGCACCCGTGATGGGAAGGAAAGGATGAGAGACACGACAGAGACCAACCTCCCACCCACCCTGACCAATGTCGGGGGGCGGATAGCAGAAAGAGAGGGGCCAAGTGATTCTCGGAGGTCCCGATGAACACCTCCCCTGGGAAGCAGGCGCCAGGGAGGGGCACCCCAGCTTGTCGGAGCAACCCTTCCCCACCAACCTATCCTCTCTCTCTCCCCTTCCCGACCCCGTCCCAGCCCCGGAGGCTGTGCCCCAGGGTGGATTGGAAAAGAGGATGGAGAACAAGTGCGGGAAAGGTTCGTCACCGCCCACCGGCTGCCGACTTCAACCCACCCCTCCAAGCTAAAGATGGCAGGAGAAACCACCATGGAGGCACCCCACTTTGTAACGGGAAAGAGCACACTCCTGCCTCCGCGACGGGAAAGAAAGGCACGCGAGAACCGCCAGGATCCGTTCTAACCCCCAAAACCGCCCCCGTTGGGTGCGCCAGCAAGAAGAGAGGGGCAAAGCGGTGCTGGGAGGTCCCGGTGGACACACACCCTGGGGACAGGGCTCATCTGAGTGCATCCAGGACTTGGCGGAGCGACCCTTACCCACCAACCTTTCCTCTCTCTCTCTCTTTCCTGACCCTTCCCAGGCCCGTAGGCTGTGCCCCCTGAGTGAAAAATAGGATGGAGTAGAAGTGCGGTAAAGTGTCGCCACTCCCCACAAGGTGCCGGTTTCTTCACACCACTCCAAACCAACGAAGGCAGAATAAATCACCGTGGTGAGCCCCCTTCATAACTGGAACAAGCACACTCCTTCCACCGTGACGGGAAGGAAAGGCGTGCGAGACCCGCCAGGGACTGAACACCCCCTCACCCGGCCCCCCGCCACGAGGCGCCCAGCAGGAAGAGATGGACCAAGTGACTTTTGGAGGTCAAGTTGTACAAGCCACCTGGGAACAGGGTGCCAGGGAACGGCACCCCGGACTTGGTGGAGCAACACTTCTCCACCGACCTTTCCTCTCTCTCTCGCCTTCCCGACTCCTCTGAGCCCTGCAGGCTTTGCCCCCGAGCGAGCGGAGTGGAAAAGAGGATGGAGAAGAAGTGCAGGAAAGGGTCATCACCACCCACACAGTGCCGGCTTCTCCCCGCCCCTCCAAGCTAATGAGGGCAGGGTCAACCACCACGGCGACCCCCCACATTTTAACGGAATCAGCACCATCCTCCCCTAGCGGCGAGAAGGAAAAGCACGTGAGAGCTGCCAAGGACTGAACTCCCCACACACAAAGCCCCGCGCCAGGTGGCGGACAGCAGGAAGACAGGGGCCAAGTGAGTCTCCTAGGTCCCGGTGGACACGCACCCTGGGAAAAAGGTGCTGTGGAGCGGCCCCCCGGGTTTGGCGGAGTAACCTTTCCACACCCACCTTTCCCCTCTCTCTCCCATTCCCGACCCTTCCCAGCCCCGAAGGCTGTGCACCCTGGTGAAATGTTAAAGTGGATGTAGAAGATCAATCACCAAGGTGAAGCCTCTTTTTAATGGGAACGAGCACCCTCCTGGACCCACGACTTGAAGAAAAGGCATGCGAGACCCGCAAGGGACCGACCTCCCCAGCCATCCGGCCCCCCGCCGGCGGTGCCCAGCAGGAATAGTGGGGCCAAGTGATTCTCAGAGGTCACGTTGGACACACCCACTGGGAACAGGGTGCCAGGAAACGGCACCCTGGTCTTGGCAGAGCAACACTACCCCACTGACCTTTCCTCTCTCTCTCCCCATCCTGGTACCTCCCAGCCTTGGAGGCTGTGCCCACCGACGGAGTGGAAAACAGGATGGAGAAGAAGTGTGGGAAAGGGTCGTCACCAACCACAGGGTGCCGGCTTCTAACCGCCCCTCCAAGCCGAGGAGGGCAGGATCAACCAACTTGGCGACACCCAGCTTCCTAACAGGAACCAGCACCCTCCTGCCCCCGCGAAGGAAATGCTGGAAGACCCGCCAGGGACCGAACTTACCCCACACACCGCCCCTTGCCGGGCGGTGCCACCAGGAAGAGAGCAGCAAAGCAATGCTAGGAGGTCCTATTGGACATGCCCCCTGGGAACAGGGCGCCTCTGAGCGCATGCGGATTTGGAGGAGAAGCCTTTCCCCACCCACCTTTACTCTCTCGCTCACTTTCCAGACCACGTCCCTGCCCTGGAGGCTGTACTCCTAGGCGGAGTGGAGAAGAGGATGGAGAAGAAGTGCAGGAAAGGGTCGTCACCGCCCACCGGGTGCCGGCTTCTCCCCACCACTCCATGCATAGGAGTGCAGCGTCAGCATCCACTGTAACACCACACTTCCTAACAGAAAAGAGCAGCCTCCTCTCCCTGCAATGTAAAGGAAAGGAATGGGAGTCCCGCCAGGGACCGAACTCCCAGCCCTCCCTGCTTCCCGCTGGGCAGCAGAGAGCAGGAGAAGAGGGGCCAAATGACTTTCGCAGGTCACTTTAGACACGCCCCCTAGGAACAGGGCACCATGGAGCAGCACACCGGGCTTAGTGGAGCAACACTTCCCCACCGCACTTTCCTCTTTCTCTCCCCTTCCCTACCCCTCCCAGCCCTGGAGGCTGTGCCCCTAGGGTAGTGGAAAAGAGGAGGGAAAAGAAATGCAGGAAAGGGTCATCACCGCCCACAGGGTGCCGCCTTATTCCTGATCCTCCAAGCCTAGGAAGGCAGGATAAACCACCACGGCGAACCCCAACTTTGTAACGGAAATGAGCACCCTCCGCCTCCTGCGACGGGAAAGAAAAACACGCGAGACCAGCTAGGGACCGACCTTCCCCCCTTCCAGCCCCAGCCGGCGTCGCCCAACAGGAAGAGTGGGGCCAAGTGACTCTCGGAGGTCCTGATGGAAACCCCCCTGGGATTCGGGTGCCATGGAGCGGCACCTCGGGCTTGGCGGAGAAACCCTTCCACACCAATCTTTCCTCTCCCTCTCCCCTTCCTAACTCCGTCCCAGCCCCAGAGGTTGTGCCCCAGGGTGGATTGGAAAAGAGGATGGAGGACAAGTGCGGGAAAGGATTGTCACCGCCCACCGGCTGCTGGTTTGTCCTCTCCCCTCAAAGCAAAAGAGGGCAGGATCAACCACCACGGTGACCCCCCACTTTGTAACGGGAAAGAGCACACTGCTGCCTCTGCAACGGGAAAGAAAGGCACGAGAGACCCGCCAGGGACCAATCCCCCCCCAAACTGCCCTCTGACTGGCGGCGCCAACAGGAAGAGACGGGAAAAGCGATGCTGGGAGGTCCTGATGGACACTTCCCCTGGGAACAGGGCCCCTTCAAGCGGCACCCTGGGCTTGGTGGAGCAACGCTTCCCCACAGACCTTTTCTCTCTCTCTCCCCTTCCCGACCCAGTCTCAGCCCTGGAAGCCATGGCCCCGGGCGGAATGAAAAGAGGATAGAGTAGAAGTGCAGGGAAAGTGTCGTCATCCCCAACCAGGTGCCGGAGTCTCTCCACGCCTCCAAGCCAAAGAGGGCAGGATCAACCACCACAGCGACCCCCCATTCGTAAAGGAAACGAGCACCCACCTGCCCCCGCGATGTGAAGGAGAGTAGTGCGAGTCCGGCCAGAGACCGAACTTCGCCCTACCCTGCCTCAAACCCAGCGGCGGACAGCAGGAACAGAGGGGCCAAGTGACTCTCAGAGCTCCCGGTGGACACGCCACTTGGGAAAAAGGCACTATGGATCGGCCCCCCGAGCTTGGAGGAGCAAACCTTCCCCACCGACCTTTCATCTCTCTCTCCCCTTCCCGACCCTTACCAGCCCTAGAAGTTGTGCCCCTGGGCTGAGTGAAATGAGGATAGAGTAGAAGTGCGGGAAAGGGTCGTCACCCCCAACCGGGTGCCGGCATCTTCACACCCCTCCAAACCAAGGAGGGCAGGATCAATCACCAAGGTCAACCCCCTTCTTAACGGGAACGAGCACTCTCCTGGATCTGCGAGTGGAAGGAAAGGCGTGCGAGACCCTCTAGGGACCGAACTCCCACCCATCAACCCCCCCGCCGGCGGTGCCTAGGAGGAAGAGAGTGGCCAAGTGACTCTCAGAGGTCACGTTGGACACACCCACTGGGAACAGTGTGCCAGGGAACGGCACCCTGTGCTTGGCAGAGCAACACTTCCCCACCGACCTTTCCTCTCTCTCACCCCTTCCTGACACCTCCCAGCCCTGGAGGCTGTGCCCACTGACGGAGGGGAAAACAGGATGGAGAAGAAGTGTGGGAAAGGGTCATCACCGACCACAGGGTGCCGGCTTCACCCCGCCCCTCCAAGCTGAGGAGAGCAGGATCAACCACCATGGCGAACCCCAGCTTCGTAACAGAAACCAGCACCCTCCTGCCCCCGCGATGGGAAGGCGCGGAAAACCCGCCAGGTACCGAAATTAACCCCCACACCACCCCCGGCCGGGCAGCACCACCATGAAGAGAGGAGCAAAGCAAGTTTAGGGGGTCCAATTGGACACGCCCCCTTGGAACAGGGCGCCTCTGAGCACATGCGAGCTTGGCGGAGAAGCCCTTCCCCAACGACCTTTACTCTCTCTCACCTTCCCGATCGTGTCCCAGCCCTGGAGGCTGTGCCCCCGTGCGGACTTGAAAAGAAAACGGAGAAGAAGTGCAGGAAAGGGTCATCACCATCCACCGGGTGCAGGCTTGTCCCCGTCCCTCCAAGCCGAGGAGTTCAGGATCAACCACGACTGCGACCTCCCACTTCGTAACAGGAACAAGCATGCTCCTCTCACTGCAACGGAAAGGAAAGACGTGGGGGACTCGTCAGGGACCGACCTCCCAAACCAACCCGCCACACGCCGGGCGGCGGACAGCAGGAAGAGAGGGGCCAAGTGACTCTCAGAGGTTCCAGTTGACACGCCCCCTGGGAAAAAGGCAGCCCACCAGACTTGGCGGTGCAGCCCTTAACCACCGACCTTTCTTATCTCTCTTCCCTTCCCGACCATGCCTAGCCCCGGAGGTTTTGCCCCCTTGCTGAGTGAAAAGAGGATGGAGTAGAAGTGCGGGAAAGGGTCATCACCCCCAACCGGGTGCCGGCTTCTTCACACCCCTCCAAACGAAAGAGGGCTGGATCTATCACCACGATGAACCCCCTTCATAACGGGAATGAGCACCCTCCTGGACCCGCGACTGGAAGGAAAGGTGTGCGAGACCCGCTAGGGACCGACCTCCCCCCAATCCGGCCCCCAGCCAAGGTCGCCAAACAGTAAGAGTGGGGCCAAGTAACTCTCAGAGGTCAAGTTGGACACGCCCCCTGGGAACAGTGTGCCAGGGAGCGGCACCCCCACCTTGGCGGAGCAACACTTCCCCTCTGACCTTTCCTCTTTCTACCCTTCTCAACCATCTCCCAGGAACGCGGGCTGTGCCCCAGGGTGGATGGGAACAGAGGATTTGGAACAAGTGCGGGAAAGGGTTGTCACCTCCCACAGGGTGCCAGCTTCACCCGGCCCCTCCAAGCCGGAGAGGGCAGGAGCAACAACCACGATGTACTACACTTTGTAATAGGAATGAGCACCCACCTCCCCCCACGACGTGAAGTAAAGGCACGGGAGACCCTACAGGGCGTGACCTCGAAACCAACTCCATCCCCTGCCTGTTGGGGGCGAGGGTCAAGAGAGGGGCCAAAGCGAGGCTCAGAGGTCCTGGTGGACATGCCCCCTGTGAATAGGGCACCGTGCAGTGGCCCCCCGGGCTTCGCGTAGCAACACTTCCCCACCGATCTTTCTTCTCTGTCTCCCATTCCCGACCCCGTCCCAGCCCCGGAGGCTGTGCACCCGGGCGGAATGTTAAAGAAATGGAGAAGATGTGCGGGAAAAGCTCGTCACCACACACCGGCTGCTGGCTTCTCCAAGCCCCTCCAATCCAAGGAAGGTAGGATCAACTACCACAGTGACACTCCACTTTGTAACGGGAATGAGCACCCTCCTGCCCCTGCGACGGGAAGGAGAGGCACGCGAGCCCCGCCAGGGACCGATCTCCCCCCAAACCGCCCCCTGTCTGGCGGCGCCAACAGGAAGAAAGGGGCAAAGTGATGCTGGGAGGTCCTGGTGGACACACCACCTGGGAAAAAGGCACTGTGTGGCGCCCCCCGGGGTTTGGCGGAGCAACCCTTCCCCACCGAACTTTCCTCTTTCTCTCCCATTACCGGCCCTTCCCACCCCCCCAGGCTGGAAACCTGGGCGGAATGTTAAAGTGGATGTAGAAGATCAATCACCAAGGTGAAGCCCCTTAATAACGGGAACGACCACCCTCCTGGACCCGCGACTTGAAGGAAAGGCGTGCGAGACCCGCTAGGAACCGAACTCCCCCCCCATCCGGCCCCCTGCCGGTGGTGCCCAGTAGGATTAGAGGGGTCAAGTGACTCTCAGAGGTCACGTTGGACACACCCACTGGGAACAGAGTGCCAGGGAACGGCACCCTGTGCTTGGCAGAGCAACACTTCCCCACCGAACTTTCCTCTCTCTCCCCTTCCTGATACCTCCCAGCCCTGGAGGCTGTGCACGTGGACAGAGTGGAAAGCAGGATGGAGAAGAAGTGTGGGAAAGTGTCGTCACCGACTACAGGGTGCCGGCTTCTCCACGCCCCTCCAAGCTGAGAAGGGCAGGATCAACCACCATGGCGACCCCCAGATTCATAACAGGAACCAGCACCCTGTTTTTCCCGCGACAAGAAGTGCTGGAAGACCCGCCAGGGACCGAACTTACCCCCACATCGCCCCTCGCTCGGCGGCGCCACCAGGAAGAGAGGAGCAAAGCAATGCTAGGAGGTCCCATTGGAAACGCCCCCTTGGAACTGGGCGCTTCTGAGGGCATGCGGCCTTGGCGGAGAAGCCCTTCCCCACCGACCTTTACTC
Organism: Aplodontia rufa; assembly: GCA_004027875.1. Lineage (NCBI taxonomy): Eukaryota > Metazoa > Chordata > Mammalia > Rodentia > Aplodontiidae > Aplodontia > Aplodontia rufa. The sequence continues at coordinate 12,331 of PVKS010021429.1, read as the reverse complement.
TCTCTCTCACCTTCCCGACAGCGGCCCAACCCTTGAGTTTGTGCCCCCAGGCGGAGTGAAATGAGGATGGAGTAGAAGTGCGGGAAAGGGTTGCCACTCCCCACCGGGGGTCGGCTTCTTCACACCCCTCCAAACAAAAGAGGGCAGGATAAATCACTACGGAGAACCCCCTTCATAACGGGAACGAGCACTCTCCTGGACTCTGGATGGGAAGGAAAGGTGTGCGAGACCCGCTAGGGACCGACCTGAACCCCATCCAGCCCCGACCCGGCGTCACCCAACAGGAAGAGTGGGGCCAAGTAACTCTTAGAGGTCACGTTGGACACACCCACTGGGAACAGGGTGCCAGGGAACATCACCCTGTGCTTGACAGAGCACATTCCTGCCTCCGTGACGGGAAAAAAGGCACGCGAGAACCGCTAGGGAACGTACTCCCCCCCCAAACCGCCCCTGTCGGGCGGCGCCAACAGGAAGAGAGGGGCAAATAGATGCTGGGAGGTCCCCGTGGACACGCCCCCTGGGGACAGGTGCCTCTGAGCACATCCAGACTTGGCGGAGGGACACTTCCCAACCGACTTTTCCTCTCTCTCTCTCTCTTTACCGACCCTTCCCAGCCCTGGAGACTGTGCCCCCGGGCGGAGCGGAAAAGAGGATGGAGAAGACGTGCAAGAAAGGGTCGTCACCACCCACAGGGTGCTGGCTCCACCCCGCCTCTCGAAGCCGAAGAGGGCTGGTGAAACCAACACAGCGACGCCCCACGTTGTAACAGGAATGAGCATCTCCTCCCCCAGCAACAGAAAGGAAAAGCACTCAAGACCTGCCACGGACACACCTCCCCCGGCACACCGCCCCTTCCTGGTGGAGGCAAGCAGGAATAGAGGGGCCAAGTGAATCTCGGAGGTCCCGGTGGACACTCCCCCTGGGAAAAAGGCGCTGTGGAGCGGCCCCCCGGTTTGGCAGAACAACCCTTCCCCACCGACCTTTCCTCTCTCTCTCCTGTTCCCGACCCTTCACAGCCCTCGAGACTGTGTCCCCAGGCTGAGTGAAATGAGGACGGAGTTGAAGTGTGGGAAAGGGTCGTCAACCCCCACAGGGTGCCGATTTCTTTACACCCCTCCAAACCAACAAGGGCAGAATCAATCACCATGGTGACCCCCCTTCGTAACTGGAACGAGCACCCTCCTGCCACCGCGAAGGGAAGGAAAGGCGTGAGTTACCCGCCATGGTCCGAACTCCCCCCTCACCTGGCCCCCACCAGGTGGCGCCCAGCAGGAAGAGGGGGTCCAAGTGAATCTCCAAGTTCGAGTTGGACAGGCCCCTGGGAACAGGGTGCCAGGGAAATGCACCCCGGGCTGGCGGAACAACACTCCCCACCGACCTTTCCTCTCTCTCTCCCCTTCCCAACTCCTTGGAGCCCTGGAGGCTGTGCCCCCAGGCCCAGTGGAAAAGAGAATGGAGAAGAAGTGCAGGAGAGAGTCGTCACCGACCACAGAGTGCCAGCTTCTCCCCGCCCCTCCAAGCTGAGGAGGGCAGGATCAACAACCATGCCGACCCCCAGCTTCGTAACAGGAACCAGCAACCTCCTGTCCTCGCGACAGGAAAGCCTGGAAGACCCGACAGGGACCAAACTTACCCACCACACCGCCCCCCGCTGGGCGGCGCCACCAGGAAGAGAGGATCAAACAATGCTAGGAGGTCATATTGGACACGCCCCCTGGGAACTGGGCGCTTCTGAGCGCATTCGGGCTTGGTGGAGAAGCCCTTCCCCACTGACATTTACTCTCTCACCTTCCCGACTGTGTCCCAGCATGGAGGCTGTGCTCCCGGGCGGAGTGAAATGAGGATGGAGTAGAAGTGCGGGAAAGGGTTGCCACCCCCAACTGGGTGCCAGCTTCTTCACATCCCTCCAAACGAAAGAGGGCAGGATAAATCACCACGGTGAACCCCCTTCATAATGGGAAAGAGCATTCTTCTGGACTCACGACGGGAAGGAAAGGTGTGCGAGATCCGCTAGGGACTGACCTGGACCCCATGCAGCCCCGAGCCTGCGTCTATCAACAGGAAGAGTGGGGCCAAGTAACTCTTAGAGGTCAAGTTAAACACGCCCCCTGAGAACAGGGTGCCAGGGAATGGCACCCCGGCCTTGGCGGAGCAACACTTCCCCTCTGTCCTTTCCTCTCTCTACCCTTCCCAACCCCGTCCCAGCTCCGGAGGCTGTGCCCCAGGGTGGATTGGAACAGAGGATGGAAAAGAAGTGCGGGATAGGTTTGTCACCGCCCACAGGGTGCCTGCTTCACCCCGCCCCTCCAAGCCGGAGAGGGCAGGAACAACCACCACGATGTACCCCACTTTGTAAATGGAATGAGCTCCCTCCTCCCCCGCGATGTGAAGGAAAGTCGCGTGAGACCCGCCAGGGCCTGACCTCCATCCCCACCCCATCCCCTGCCTGTCGGGGGCGGGCATTAAGAGAGGGGCCAAGCGAGGCTCGGAGGTCCTGGTGGACACGTCCCCTGGGTTCAAGGCACCTTGCAGCGGCCCCCCTTGCTTCGCATAGCAACCCTTCCCCACCGATCTTTCTTCTCTCTCTCCCATTCCTGACCCCGTCCCAGCCCTGGAGGCTGTGCACCCGGGCGGAATGTTAAAGAAGATGGAGAAGAAGTGCGGGAAAAGGTCGTCACCCCCAACCGGCTGCCGACTTCTTCACACCCCTCCAAACCAACGAGGGCAGGATTAATCACCAAGGTGACCCCACCTTCATAACTGGAAGGAGCACTCACCTGCCCACGTGATGGGACGAAAAAGCGTGCGATACCTGCCAGGGACAGACCTCTCCTCCCACCCCGCCAACCTACGGGCTTCCCCCAGCACGAAGAAAGGGGCCACGTGACTCTCGGAGGTCACATTGGACACGCCACCACCTGAGAACAGGGCACCACGGAACGGCTCCCCTGCCTTGGTGGAGCAATCCTTCCCCACCGACCTTTCCTCTCTCTCTCCCCTTCCCAACCCCGTCCCAGCCCCGGAGGCTGTGCCCAGGGCTGAGTGAAAAGAGGATGGAGTAGAAGTACAGGGAGACTGTTGTCACTCCCCACCACTTGCCGGCATCTCCTCACGCGTCCAAGCCAACAATGGTAGGATCAACCACCACGGCGACCCCCCCTTCATAAAGGGCAAGAGCACCCTACTGCCTCCACGATGGGAAGGAGAGGATGCGCGACCCACCAGAGGCCAACCTACCCCACACCCCGACCCGTGCCGGGCGACAGATAGCAGGAAGAGAGGGGCCAAGTGATTCTCGGAGGTCCCGATGGAAACCCCCCCTGGGAAATAGGCGCCATGGAGCGGCACCCCGGGCTTGGCAGAGCAACACTTCCTCACTGACCTTTCCTTTCTCTCTCCCTTTCCCGACCCAGTGCCAGCGCTGGAGGCTATGCCCCAGGGCTGAGTGAAAAAGGATGGAGTAGAAGTGCACAGAAAGTGTTTTCACTCCCCACCAGGTGCCAGCGTATCCCCGTGCGTCCAAGCCAATAAGGGCAGGATAAACCACGACGGCGACCCCCCGTTCGTAAGGGGAATGAGCAATCTCCTGCCCCTGCAATGGGAAGGAAAAGATGCGACACCCGACAGAGACCAACCTCCCCACCACCGCGACCCATGCCGGGCGGCGGATAGCAGGAAGAGAGGGGCCAAGTGACTTTCGGAGGTCAATTTGGACAAGCCCCTTGGGAACAGGGTGCCAGGGAACGGCACCCCGGGCTTGGTGGAGAAACACTACTCCACCAAACTTTCCTCTCTCTCTCCCCCTCCTGGCTCCTCCCTGCCTTGCCGGCTGTGCCACCAAACAGAGTGGAAAAGAGGATGGAGAAGAAGTGCAGGAAAGTGTCATCACTGCCCACAGAGTGCCTGCTTCTCTCCGCCCCTCCAAGCCAAGGAGGGCTGGATCAACCACCACGGCAACCCCCCACTTTTTAACGGAATGAGCACCCTCCTCCCCCGCGTTGGGAAGGAAAATCACGCCAGACCCGCCAGGGCCCAATTTCCATTCCCAACCAATCCCCTGCCGGTCGGCTGCGGGCAGAAAGAGAGGGCCAAACGAGGCTCGTAGGTCCTGGTGGACATGCCCCCTGGGAAGAGGGCACTGCTGAGCGCATCCAGGGCTTGGTGGAGCAACCGTTCCCCACCAACCTTTCCTCTCTCTCTCTCCTTCCCATCCCCGGAGGCTGTGCCCCAGGGCTGAGTGAAAAGAAGATGGAGTAGAAGTGCGGGAATAAGTCATCATGCCCCACCGGGTGCCGGTATCTTCACAACCCTCCAAACCAACGACGGCAGGATCAATCACCATGGTGAAACCCCCTATATAACTGGAACAAACAACATCCTGCAACCGCAACGGGAAGGAAAGGTGTGCAAGACCCGCCAGAGACCGACCACCCCCCCCAAACACGGCAACCCACCGGCGGCGCCCAACAGGAAGAGAGGGGCCAAGTGACTCTCAGAGGTGAATTTGGACAAGTCCCCTGGGAACAGTGTGCAGGGAGCGGCACCCCGGTCTTGGTGGAGCAACACTTCCCTACCAAACTTTCCTCTTTCTCTCTTCTTACTGACCCCGTCCCAGCCCCGGAGGCTGTGCCCCAGGGCTGAGTGAAAAGAGGATGGAGTAGAAGTGCGGGAATAAGTCGTCACCCCCTACCGGGTGCCAGTTTCTTCACACCCCTCCAAACCAACGAGGGCAAGATCAATTACCATGGTGACAATATCTTCACAACTGGAATGAGCAACATCCTGCCACTGACACGGGAAGGAAAGGGGTGCAAGACCCGCCTGGGAACGCCCACCCCCCAATCCCGGCAACCCTCCGGGCAGAGCCCAGCAGGAAGAGTGGGGCCAAGTGACTCTCGAAGTTAAAGTTGGACAAGACCCCTGGGAACAGGGTGCCAGGGAGCGGCATCCCAGGCTTGGAGGAGCAACACTTCCCCACTAACCTTTCCTCTCTCTGTCCCCTTCAGGACACCTCCCAGCCCTGGAGACTGTGCTCAGGGGCGAAGTGAAAAAGAGGATGGAGAAGAAGTGCTGGAAATGGTCGTCACTACCCACAGGGTGCTGTCTTCTCCATGCCCCTCAAAGCCTAGAAGGGGAGGATCAAAAACCATGGCGACCCCCAGCTTCGTAACGAACCAGCACTCTTTTGCCCCAGCGATGGGAAGGCCTGGGAGACCGGCCACGGACTGACCTCATCCCCCAGTCGGCCCCCCGCTTGGCGGCCCCCAGCAGGAAGAGAGGGTCCAAGTGACTCTCAGAGGTCACGTTGGACAGGAACCCTGGGAACAGGGCGCCTCTGAGCACATCTCGGGCTTGGAGGAGCAATCCGTCCCCACAGACCTTTACTCTCTCTCTCACCTTCCCGACCCCGTCCCAAGCCTGGAGGCTGTACCCCGGGTGGAGTTGAAAAGAGGATGGAGAAGAGCGGTTAAGGGTCATCACCGCCCTCTGGGTGCCGGCTTCTAACCGACCCTCCAAGCCGAGGAGTGCAGGATCAACCACCGCCGTGACCCACCACTTCGTAACAGGAACGAGCAGGGTCCTCTCACCGCGAAGGCAAAATAAGGCATGGGAGACTCACCAGGGACCGAACTCCCAGGCCAACCCGCCCCACACCGGGTGGCGGAGAGCAGGAAGAGAAGGGCCAAGTGACTCTCGGAGTTCATGTTAGACAGGCCCCATAGGAACAGGGAGCCCCGGAGCGACACCCCGGGCTTGGCGGAACAACACTTCCCCAACGAACTTTCCTCTTTCTCTCCCCTTCCCCACCCCGTCCCAACCACGGAGGCTGTGCCCTTAGTGGATAGGAAAAGAGGATGGTGAACAAGTGCGTTAAGGGGCGACCTGCCTACCGGTTGCCAGGTTCTCATCCCCACTCCAAGCCAAAGTGAGCAGGATCAAACACCATGGTGACCCCCCACTTTGTAACGGGAAAGAACACACTCCTGACTCCGTGACGGGAAAAAAGGCACACGAGACCCGCCAGGGACCTATCTCCCACCCCCAAATCGCACCCTGTTGTGCGGTGCCAACAGGAAGAGACAGGCAAAGCGATGCTGGGAGATCTCGGTGGACACGTCCCCTGGGAACAGGGCCCCTTCAAGCGGCACCCCGGGCTTGGCGGAGCAACGCTCTCCCACAGAACTTTTCTCCCTCTCTCCCCTTTCCAACCCCGGCTCAGCCCTGGAAGCCAAGCCCCCGGGTGGAGTGAAAAGAGGATGGAGTAGAAGTGCAGGAAAGGGTCGTCACCTCCCACCGGATGCTGGCTTCTACCCACCCATCCAAGACCAGGAGGGCAGGATCAACAAACATGGTGATCCCCCTATTCCTAAGGGGAATGAACACATTCCTGCCCCCGCAAAGGGAAGAAAAGGCATGAGAGACCCGCTAGGTACTGACCTCCCCCATCAAACAGTCCCCAGCCGGGGGGGCGTTCAGCAGGAAGAGAGGAGTCAAGCATTCGGAGTTCCAGGTGCACAAGCTCCCTAGGAACAAGGCACCTCATAGCGGCCCCCCGAGCTTGGCGAAGCAACACTTCCCCACTGACCTTTCCTCACTCTCTCCCATTCCCGACCCCATCGCAGCCTCTGAGACTGTGCCCCCGGGTGGAGTGGAAAAGAGGATGGAGAAGAAGTGCGAGAAAGGGTCGTCACCACCCACAGGGTGCCGGCTTCACCCCACCACTCGAAGCCGAAGAGGGCAGGAGCAACCAACACGGCGACGCCACAATTTGTAACGGGGATGAGCACCCTCCTCCACCCGCTTTGGGAAGGAAAGTCACGCGATACCCAACACGGCTCGTCTTCCAACCCCACCCAATCCCCTGCCGGTCTACGGCAGGCAGGAAGAGAGGGACAAAGCGAGACTCGGTGGTCCTGGTGGACATGACCCCTTGGAAGAGGGTACCGCTAAGTGCATCCAGGGCTTGGTGGAGCAACCCTTCCCCACTGACCTTTCCACTCTCTCTCCTCTTCCCAGCCCGGGAGGCTCTGCCCAAAAGCTGAGTGAAAAGACGATGAAGTAGAAGTGCGGGAATAAGTCGTCACCCCACACTGGGTGCTGGTTTCTTCACACACCTCCAAACCAATGACGGCAGGATCAATCACCATGGTGACACTCCCTTCATAAGTGGACGAGCACCATCTTGCCACTGCGATGGGAAGAAAGTGGTTCAAGACCCGCCAGGAACTGACCACCCCCCCCAAACACGGCAACCAGCCAGGCGGCGCCCAGCAGGAAGAGAGGAGCAAAGTGACTCTTGGAGGTGAAGTTGGACAAGCCCCCTGGGAACACGGTGGCAGTGAGCGGCACCCCGGGCTTGGCGGAGCAACGCTTCCCCACAGACCTTTTCTCTCTCTCTCCCCTTCCCGACCCCATATCAGCCCTGGAAGCCATGCCCCATGGAGGAGTGAAAAGAGGATGGAGTAGAAGTGCAGGAAAGGGTCGTCACCTCCCACCGGCTGCCGGCTTCTACCCACCCCTCCAAGACCAGGAGGGCAGGATCAACAACCATGGTGATCCCCCTCTTCCTAAGGGGAACAAACACCCTCCTTCCCCGCAAAGGGCGAAAACGCATGAGAGACCCGCTAGGTACCGACCTCCCCCATCAACCCGTCCCCAGCCAAGGGTGCGTTCAGCAGGAAGAGAGGAGTCAAGCAACGTTCAGAGGTCCAGGTGCACAAGCCCCCTGGGAACACGGCGCCACAGAGCGGCCCCCCGAGCTTGGCGGAGCAAACCTTCCCCACCGACCTTTCCTCTCTCTCTCCCATTCCGGACCCCATCCCAGCCTCTGAGACTGTACCCCCGGGAGGAGTGGAAAAGAGGATGGAGAAGAAGTGCAAGAAAGGTTCTTCACCACCCACAGGGTGCCGGAGTCACCCCGCCCCTCAAAACTAAAGAGAGCAGGAGCAACCAACACGGCTACACCCCACTTTGTAACAGGAATATAGCACACGATTCCCCCCGCGTTGAGAAGGAAAGTCATGGGAGACCCGCCTTGGCCCGTCTTCCATCTCCACCCAATCCCGTATCGGTCGGCGGCGTTCAGGAAGAGAGGGCTAAAGCGAGGCTCGGAGGTCCTGGTGTACATGCCCCCTGGGAACAGGGCATCACTGAGTGCATCCAGGGCTAGGTGGAGCAAACCTTCCCCACCGACCTTTCCTCTCTCTCTCCCCTTCCCAGCCCCAGAGGCTGTGCCACAGGGCTGATTTAAAAGAGGAAGGAGTAGAAGTTGGGGAATAATCTTCACCCCCCACTGGGTGCCGGTTTCTTCACACCCCTCCAAACCAACAAGGGTAGGATCAATCACCACGGTGACACCACCTTCATAACTGGAACGAGCACCATCCTGCCACCGAGATGGAAGGAAAGGGGTGCAAGACCCGCCAGGGACCGACCACCACCCCACACCTGCCAACAGGCCCGGCAGCACCCAGCAGGAAGAGAGGGGCCAAGTGACTCTCAGAGGTGAAGTTGGACAAGCCCCCTGGGAACAGGGTGCCAGGGAGTGGCACCCTGGTCTTGGCAGAGCAACACTTCCCCACCAAACTTTCCTCTCTCTCCCCCTTTCAGGACACCTCCCAGCCCTGGAGGCTGTGCCCACGGGCGGAGTGGAAAAGAGGATGGAGAAGAAATGCGGAACGGGTCGTCACCACCTACAGGTTGCCGGGTTCTCCATGCCCCTCCAAGCCGAGGAGGGGAGGATCAAACAACATGGCGACCCCCAGCTTCGTAACAGGAACCAGCACACTTCTGCCCCCGCAATGGGAAGGCCCGGGAGACCGACCAGGGACTGACCTCATCCCCAAGCCGGCCCTCTGCTGGGCAGCGCCCAGCAGGAAGAGAGGGTCCAAATGACTCTCAGAGGTCACATTGGACACGATCCCTGGGTACAGGGCACCTATGAGCGCATCCCGGGCTTGGCGTAGCAACCCTTCCCCACAGACCTTTACTCTCTCTCACCTTCCCGAGCCCGTCCCAGCCCTGGAGGCTGTACCCCGGGTGGAGTGGCAAAGAGGAAGGAGAACAAGTGCGGGAAAGGGACATCACCGCCCACCGAGTGCCCGCTTCTCCCCTCCCCTCCAAGCCGAGGGGTGCAGGATCAACCACCATGGCGACCCCCCACTTCGTACAGGAACCAGCATTCTCCTCCCACCGCGAAGGAAAGGAAAGGAGTGGGAGACTCGCCAGGGACAGAACTCTCAGCCCAACCTGCCCCACTCTGGGCGGCGGACAGCAGGAAGGGAGGGGCCAAGTGAGTCTCGGAGGTCACGTTAGGCACACCCCCTAGGAAAAGTGCAACACGGAGCAGCACACCGGGCTTGGCGGACCAACACTTCCCCACCGAACTTTCCTCTTTCTCTCTCCTTTCTGACCCCATCCCAGCCCCTTAGGCTGTGCCCTTAGTGGATTTAAAAAGAGGATGGAGAACAAGTGCGTTAAAGGGTCGTCACCGCCCACAGGTTGCCGAATTCTCCTCGCCCCTCCAAGCGAAAGTGGGCAGGATCAACCCCCATGGCGAACCCCCACTTTGTAATGGGAAAGAACACACTCCTGCCTCCACGACGGGAAAGAAAGGCACAGGAGACCTACTAGGGACCGATCTCTCCCCCCCAAAATGCCCCCTGTTGGGCGGCGCCAACAGGAAGAGACAGGCAAAGCGATGCTGGGAGGTCCCAGTGGACACGTCTCCTGGGAACAGAGCCCCTTCAAGCGGCAACCCAGGCTTGGTGGAGCAACGCTTCCCCACAGACCTTTTCTCTCTCTCTCCCCTTCCCGACCCAGTCTCAGCCCTGGAGGCTGTGCCTCAGGGTGGATTGGAAAAGAGGATGGAGAACAAGTGGGGGAAAAGGTCGTCACCGCCACCGGCTGCCGGCTTCAACCCACCCCTCCAAGCCAAAGAGGGCAGGAGAAACCACCACGAAGGCACCCCACTTTGTAATGGGAAAGAGCACACTCCTGCCTCTGCAACGGGAAAGAAAGGCACGCGAGAACTGCCAGGATCCATTCTCCCCCCCAAAACCGCCCCCGTCGGGAGGCGCCAGCAGGAAGAGAGGAGTAAGCGATGCTGGGAGGTCCCGGTGGACACGCACCCTGGAGACAGGGCGCCTCTGAGCGCATCCAGGACTTGGCGTAGCGTCCCTTCCCCACCAACCTTTCCTCTCTCTCTCTCTTTCCCAACACTTCCCAGCCCCAGAGGCTGTGCCCCAGGCTGAGTGAAAATAGGATGGAGTAGAAGTGGGGTAAAGGGTCGTCACCCCCCACAAGGTGCCGGTTTCTTCACACCCTCCAAACAAACGAAGGCAGAATCAATCACCATGTTGACCACCCTTCGTAACTGGAACGAGCACCCTCCTGCCACTGCAACGGGAAGGAAATGCGTGCGAGACCAGCCAGAGACTGAACTCCCCACTCACCCGGCCCCCCGCCAGGAGGCACGCAGCAGGAAGAGAGGGGCCAAGTGAATCTCCGAGGTCAAGTTGGACAGGCCCCTGGGAACAGGTTGCCAGGGAACGGCACATCGGGCTGTCGGAGCAAAACTCCCCACCGACCTTTCCTCTCTCTCTCCCCTTCACGACTCCTCGTAGCCCTGAAGGCTGTGCCCCCAGGCCCAGTGGAAAAGAGGATGGAGAAGAAGTGCAGGAAAGGCTCGTCACTGCCCACAGAGTGCCGGCTTCTCCCCGGCCCTCCAAGCCAACGAGAGGAGGATCATCCTTCACAGCGACACCCCACTTTGTAACGGGATGGGCACACTCCTTCCCCCACAAAAGGAAGGAAAAGCACGCGAGACCTGCAAGGACCGACCTCCCCACCCACACGGCCCCCTGCCGGGTGGCAGCCCCCAGAAAGAGAGGGGCCAATGAATCTCAGAGGTCACGTTGGACACGAACCCTGGGAAAAAGGCGCTGTGGAGCGGCCCCCCGGGTTTGGCGGAGCAACACTTCCCCACTGACCTTTCCTCTCTCTCCCATTCCCGACTCCGTCCCATACCCGGAGGCTGTGCTACTGGACGGAATGTTAAAGAGGATGCAGAAGAAGTGCAGGAAACGATGATCACCGCCCACAGGGTGCCGGCTTCTCCGCGCCCCTCCAAGTCAATGAGGGTAGGATCAACCACCACTGCGAAACCCCCCCTCTTCCTAACGGGAATGAGCAGCCTCCTCTCACCGTGACAGAAAGGAAAGGCGTGAGAGACTCGCGAGGGACCGACCTCCCAGCCCAACCCGCCCCACGCCGGGCGGCTGACAGCATGAAGAGAGTGGCCAAGTGACTCGTTAGACACGCTCCCTATGAACAGGGTGCCACGGAACGGCACCCCGGGCTTGGTGGAACAACACTTCTCCACCGACCTTTCCTCTCTCTCTCCCCTTCATGACTACTCCGAGGCCTGCTGGCTGTGCCTCCGAGCTGAGTGGAAAAGAGGATGGAGAAGAAGTGCAGGAAAGGGTCATCACTGCCCACAGGGTGCCGGTTCTCCCCACCTCTCCAATCCAAGGAGGGCAGGATCAACTACCACAGCAACACTCCAATTGTAACGGGAATGAGCACTCGCCTGCCCCTTGGATGGGAAGGAAAGGCACATGATACCTGCCAGGGACCAATCTCCCCCCCATAACGCCCCCGTTCAGGGGGCGCCAACAGGAAGAGAGGGGCAAAGCGATGCTGGGAGGTCCTGATGGACACGCCCACTGTGGACAGGGCGCCTGTGAGCGCATCCAAGGCTTGGTGGAGCAACTCTTCCCCACCGACCTTTCCTCTCTCTCTCCCCTTCCCGATTCTTCCCAGCCCCGGAGGCTGTGCCCCCAGGCGGAGTGAAAAGAGGATGGAGTAGAAGAGCGGGAAAGGGTCATCACTGCCCACCGGGTGCTGGTTTCTTCAAAGCTCTCGAAACCAACGAGGGCAGGATCAATCACCATGGTGATCCCCCTTCATAAGTTGAACAAGCACCCTCCTGCCACCGCGACGGGAAGGAAAGGCATGCAAGACCCGCCAGGGACCAAACTACCCCCTCATCTGGCGCCCAGATGAGGGGCGCCCAGCAGGAAGACATGGACCAAGTGACTTTAGGAGGTCAAGTTGGACAAGCCCCCAAGGAACAGGGTGCCAGGGAATGGCACCCCGGGATTGGTGGAGCAACACTTCTCCACGGACCTTTCCTCTCTCTCTCCCCTTCCCGACTCCTCCGAGCCCTGCTGGCTGTGCTCCCGAGCGGAGTGGAAAAGAGGATGGAGAAGAAGTGCATGAAAGTTTCATCACCGCCCACAGGGTGCTGGCTTCTTCCCGCCCTTCCAAG
>PVKS010021428.1:0-35247 GCA_004027875.1 Aplodontia rufa | reverse complement strand
TTACCCAATCTACAATATTTTGTTGTAGCTACCACCCCAGCTAACTAATAAAGGGAGAAATATGGGACCTAAAGGACCAGGGAACATAATCACAGACAAATGTAAAAAATGAAGGGAAGAAGAAAAAAGAAATTAATCGTGTGGATTGCCCCAGAAAAAATTTGGGATTTTGAACTCTGATTAGCTTGGCCAATTTTTGTTCATTTGATTGATATAATTGCTTTAAACTGTGATATAATTCACCAACCACAAAATTTACCCTTTAAAAGCATACAGTTCAGCAATGATCTACATTACTATTTCTTTTTTTTTTTTTCCTTTTTTAAATCTGGATTATTTTTAAGGCAGTTCTGACCTGAAGAGGAATTTTCCTCCACACAGCTAAGAGGATTTGTTACGGTGAACCAAGCCATCACCACACCCTGGCCACGGGAGTGTCTTAGGGCCTTAGCTCTCACCCAGCGTGGTCAGCAACAGGCCCACGACTTGCTGGTTGGCGGCCAGTGCTGGGCCGATGCGAGGGTGAATGGCTACGTTGGCCAGCACGCGGGTCAGCTTGATGAGTACGTCCTCTGCCTCTGATGGTGGCCTGGGCATGGCGGGGTGGTCAGCTCCTGTGCGCGCCTGCCTCGGAGAGTGCAGATCAAGCTGGTAGAAGGTCTGGAATAATGACAGCAGAGTTTGGATGCTCCCTTTCTCTTTGGAAAAGTGTTCCCGAGCCTGGTTATTTTTTGCTGTCAGGTTGCCAAGAATAAAAACAATACGAATGACTAGATCCTGCAATAAATGAGAAACAACAAGTTACAAGAGCAAAGGGACTGGAACAAGTGATTGCAAAGAAAACAGTCATACTAATTTACTCTCAATTTAATTAACAGCAAAATGTAACATGTCTGGCTGTTACTAACGTGTGCGGTATTAGATTCCCAAGATGAGCACACATTGACAGGAGATTAAAAGGATTTGGCAGCAACGAAAGAATACAGACTGATGGATGTGATCAGTGAGGTCTATTAAGTTCACATTCTTCATCCTTCAGAATTTCAATTCTGGGTGGCCTTTTTCTCCTTAGAGAAAAATTAGCTGAGTGGGACAATGTGTCATGTGAGTCTAAGTTTTGACACTAACAGACTTCCTGAGCATCCAAATGTTTTTCTAAGAATTAACCTCCTGCTAAAGCACTATTTCTAAAACTCAGGCCTCTCTCAAAAGTGGATTGGGTCAAAGCAGGATTTTTAATTTGGGGAGTCTTGACATTTGGGGCTGGAGAATTACTTGCCATGGGAGGGGGTTACTGTGCAATGTAGGGTGTTTAGAAGCATCTACCTCCTTTCTAGACGCCAAAGCACCTCTCCAAACATTACCACCAAAATGTCTAAATGTGTCCCATAGCAATGTCATCCCCAGTTGAGAACCACTGTTATATTCAAATGTCATTAAAGCAGTACTAAACAGACTGGAATCCAGGGGCCCTCAGACACTGAGAACTTCCTCACGCAGCAAGTAAAAGACTTTGCCCCCCAAACCATCGGGAGGTGGATTATCTGGGAAGAGAAGACTTTCTTTCTTTATTTTGTGTGTGTGTGTGTGTGTGTGTGTCTCAGTCGGGGGGAGGTACCAGGGATTGAACCCATGGGTGCTTAACCACTGAGCCACATCCCCAGCCCTTATTTTAAAATTTTCTTTCTTTTTTTTTTTTAATTTTGAGACAGGTTCTCACTAAGTTGTTTAGGGCCTTGTGAAGTTGCTGAGGCTGGATTTGAACTCATGATCCTCCTGACTCAGCCTCCTGAGCCAATGGGATTACAGGCTAGCACCACCATGCCTGGTGCTAGGTTCAAACCCAGGGCCTCCCACAGGTAAGGCAAGTTCTCTACCACTGAATTCATACTTACTGAGGGCAACCTCTGGCCTGGGTGATAACATTTGTTGTGCCCTGAACTGTGCCTTTTTATAGACAAGAAACAGGGTCCTGGAGAACTGTGCAGGCCACATGACCTGTGAGGGGTGGAGAAGGATTTGAACCCAGGATTACCCCAGTGTCTGCAGTCCTTTCTACACTGCCCCCTCCCTACCACATAGGGTGTCATTTAGTTATCTCTTCTTTTGCCTTGCCAGCTTGCAGGCAGAACAGTTAAGAGATTATCTATTACATACATATATATATATATATTTTAGGAGAAAAGGAGAGAGTATAAGAGACAGAGAGAATAAATTTTATTTATCTTTTCATCTGGCCTTTTTTTCTCCAACATTTAGTTGCATATGTGGTGCTGGGGTTTGAACCTGGGTCCTTGAGCATGCTAGGCAATCACTCCAACCACTGAGCCACCACTCCAGCCTTATTATATCCTTTTAAAATGCAAATATGTCCCTAGAAGGGATTATCATAAACCTGACTGTTGATCAGATTGGTAGTTATCAGCTGATTTAAGGAGACAAATGCAAAGGGCTGGGTACATTTTCATCAAGGCTCACAGGACCAGGGGCTCAGTGCAGGGTATTGGGTGGGGCAAAGAGGCTGGGAAGACTAAAGACAAAGGACAACCTTCGGATTTTCCCAGGACTACTCTGCCAATACTAACTTGTTCCTTCTTGTTCTTAAGAAAGGAAGGAAAGAAAGAAAGGAAGGAAGGAAGGAAGGAAGGAAGGAAGGAAAGAGAGAGAGAGAAAGAAAGAAAGAAAGAAAGAAAGAAAGAAAGTTAGTTTTCCCTGATGCTCACTGGCACAGAATCAGTGAGGCGGCTGCTGTGCAGCTGGGAGCCATTTGCCAACATTAAGGCAGGACAGAGCCCAACACTATGGCAAGAACTGGAGCTGACCCAGGACAGCATTCATTTTTTGGAAATGGTTCAGCTCACAGCATTCCACCAATCACAGCAGTCATCCAGTTAGGAGGACCTGCTCTTGCTCCACCCTGGGAAAGAGAATGTTCGTCCTTAGATAATGTTTCGAGGGGGCAGGGCCCGGAGGAACACACATGTAAACAAGGATGAGGCACAGCGCTCTGAAGAATTTATCATCTATTTGAGAAGGTAAGACTAACTTGTGTGGGGAAACAGCTAAGCCAAGAGCCAGACAGCAAAGGGGATTATGAATTCCAGCTCGAGAGCCAGAAGGTCTGGGTTCACACAGGGACTTGACTCAGCCTCTCAGGGTCCCTATTAACTCATTTGCAAAATGGGGAAAATATTGTATTGTGAGATTAAATGAGATAAAACAGGCAAAGCACAGTTGAACTGAGTAACAATTCAGATAGTACACTGAACTCTTCACGTGTTATCAATACAATGTGGGCTAACAGCAGTACGCTGTGGGAAAGACCCAGCTGTCTTAGAACAGATTAGAAAAGAGCACACTCAGCAGCAGAAGGGTCAGCAGAGTTATCAAGAATGAGCAAGAGTTCAACCTTGAGGAGGTGGCGGAACAGGGCTATGTGGGGGGGGGGGTAGGAGTCTTAAGAAGGTATGGATGGGGACGGTCTCCTTCCTGGAGACTAGGGCCACCTTATCATTCCTCCCTGACCCCAGTACTGGGGAGTGAACTCAGGGATGTTCTACCACTGAGTTACATCCCCAGCCCTTTTTATTTTTTATTTTGAGACAGTTTCTTGGTAAATTGCTTAGGCTGGCCTTGAACTTGTGATTCTCTTGCCTTAGACTCCCCAGTTGCTGGGATTATAGGTCTGTTGCCACCATGTCATTCTTTGGTCACCTGTTCCCCAAAGAAGTGGAAGCCTGTGGACCTTCACTCTAAAACAAGCACATACAATTTGATTATAATACTCAAATCCCACTTGTCATAACACCAACAATTCCTTCAAGTAATTCCTGAGCCCCTCCTGGGCTCTGGAAGGAGAATACTAAGTTGGTAGCGCCTCCTAGGGCCACACCCAACAGAAAAGCAGTGTTTCAGCAAGAACACAGAACACTCTCAAGAATTGCACTCCTTGGTGGGAAATTTCTAAGCTGAGGACTGTGAGCAAAATTTTCAGGAACTCTTCAATATTTTCTGATTAGACACTCTATAGTTCTTCTTCCAAAAATCATCAGACTAGCTGTAGCAGCAACTAACAAACAGAACTTATGATGTCCCAGACAATGAAGTAAGGCTTTATATATACAAACTAACTAATTCACTAAAATTGATGACCCACTGCTATCATCTGAACAAAGCTGTTCACTGTCTGTTACAACCCAGATAGCAATTTCTTTCACACACTTGATGGCAGTTATGTTAACAATTTTGGATTTCAGCATGTTCCCTGAATTGTGCTCTTCTCTCATTTCCACAAAAGGTATATTAAATAAGAAAGAAAAGACATTATGAGTTATTTTAAATGGCTTCCTTATTTTATTTACTTATTTGTTTGGGTACCAGAGATTGAACACAGGAGTGCTTAACCACTGAGCCACATCCCCACCCTTTTTATTTTGAGCCAGGGTCTGCTAAGTCCCTTAGAGCCTGGCAGAGTTGCTGATTGAATTTTCCATCCTCCTGCCTCCAACTCCCAAGCTGCTGGGATTACAGGTGTGCACCACCACGCCTAGCTGCTCAGCTGTTTTTTTTGGGGGGGGGTTTCCCCCTTCCTTATCCCTCTCCCTAGGGCCTTGCTGCTTCACCTCCCTCTGCTGTGCTTATTTCTCCTCTGCCTTGAATCACCTCCACCTGTCACTGTGGATGTACCAGGAGTATTTAGATCAGATCCCTGGCTGTAGGCAAAAACAGGTAATCTTAGTGACCATCATTCTTCAAAATTCCAGCTACCTCCTCCCACTGTCCTACGGTCTAATCTGGGTAGACTAAATCCGGCTTTGCTTTTTCTAAAAATCCCCCTGGGCCCCTTCCACTCCTAAAATTCTTTGAAGGTAAGATCCGTGTGGGTTAAGCCTGAAGTGGGGAAACGGCAAGCCTAGGCTGTAGGGCGGGAAGAGTTAACACTGCCACGCTCTCTCTTTCCCTGCCTCGAATGGAGAAAGGAGGGGGCGGCTCCTGGCAGCAGCCGTGCCAACTGAAGGATGGCATGCAAGATCAACAATCGGGGATGGCAGATTGCGCCTTCACAGCGCCCAGCTTCCAGCAACTGCTGTGCTCGCTGCTCCTGTCCTCTTTCTCAGGGTTGGCGAAGGAATCTTTTCATCTTTCTCAAATGTGTTCTCCGTGAATCTAGGGAGCATGAAACAGGCCAAAATAGAAGTGGTCTCCGAAGGCTGCCTTCAGCCAGGCTCTCCTCAGCTCACCTGCAGTCCTGAAGCAGCAGGCGGGCCGGCGGGGCCCCCACAGCCTGCACCTCACCACGGCAGCCTCAGCTCCACTCGGGGCCCCCACCAAACTGAGGTCTGCATTGGGCACCACTACGGAGAAACCAACTATCACTCAGCAGAGCCAATCCACCTCAGATCTACAGTGTCAATTAAATAGCCTGTAATGCAGAAATTAAACCAGGACTCAAATATCGATTGTAGAGACCACTAAGTCTACTGCCCAAAACTATTTCATCAGTATATGGTTCTCCACTCCTTCCTTCTTACATATTATCTGAGAACCATTCATAAGTCAACCTCTTTTTTTACATTTTTATTAAATTTAACACAAAGCTGCATATTTACACCACAACTGTGTGGTTTTGAAACAGCAGAATGAAGATGAATCAGAAGAGAGAATGTTTTTTCCTAAGGAAGGCTGTCTAGTAAAACCAGTTCACACTGACTTTCTGATTTTGCTTAAAATGGAATCAGCCCAGCAATAGCCACAGCCAACCAGAGCTTAGACACATGGGTCCACCTACAGTTTGAGGCCTGGCCTCCAATGAAAATTCCAGTTCCAGCCCAGGATCTTTTCAGCATACCTTGTATCCTAATGAGAAGGCATGTAACTTGGACTGAATGGGCCACATAGGCCTGTAAATAAGATGACTTTAACTGGAACAAAATAAGAAGCAGGACCCTGCTGAACAGAATGGTCTATGTCCAGCTACAACATCAATCCTTTGTTTGATTTTATTTTGAGACATGGTCTCACTAAGTTGTGAAGGCTGGCCTCGTACTTTTGATCCTCCTATCTCAGCCTCCTGGTAGGTGGTTTTACAGGTACTTACCACTGTACCTGTCCTAAACACCACTTCTTGATGTGTAGCTCGTACATCAATCCCCTGCTTAAAAACCTCCACCGCCTATTAAATCAACATCAAAGTCAGCATCTCATGTACCATATGACCCTGTAATACCACTTCTGCATTACCTCTCACATTGTTCTCCAACCACAGCCAGCCACAGTGAACATAGTCCTCCCCAGCTCCAACACCCTCCCTGAGGCACCTTAAAATAGGGGATGTGCATGACGTTGACCATGGGGAAGGACTAACATGAAACTGTCACAGAAAGGATGAATTAGGTTCCGCAGACTCCGCTTACTTAGGCGAGGACTATTTCTACTAAGCAAAGGGAAACATTTTAGAAAGATTTTCATTCATTTTTTGAGGGGTGGTGCTAGGGATTGCACCCAGGGGCACATAACCACTGAGTCACATCCCCAGAACTTTTTTTTTTTAGAGAGAGAGAGAGAGAGAATCAATTTTATTTACTTTTTCAACTGGTTTTCATTGCTCTGACACTTTGTTGTGTATGTGGTACTGGGGTTTGAACTAATGTCCCTGCACATGCCAGTCAAGCACTGAAACCACTAAGCAACCACTCTAGGCCCCCAGACCTTTTTATATTTTATGTTGAGACTAGCTCTGAGGCTGGCTTTGAACTCGTGATTCTCCTGTCCCAGCCTCCTGAGGCACTGGGATTACAGGTGTGTGCCACCGCACCTGGCAAGATTTTCAAGAATAGGTTGAAACTGAAGGGAGTACTAACGCCTTAAAATTCAAATTCTCTCTTAACCAGAAAATTAAGTTACTTAAAATGCCCAGTTTAAACTCTGGTTGGAAACTTCTTGCATTTGAGGGTAGAATCAAGATTTGCAATTTGCAGCATTTATCCAGCTTCCCCACCCTTAAACAAATGGTACTCCAGATTATACGTGGCTTGAAGAACAGATAAATTGCAAGACAAACTGTGCACTACTAGAAAATATGGTAATAAATCCAAGGGCACTGAAGGCAGGTCAACAGTTTGTCTAAGTGTTTAACTATATAAAACGGAAGAGTCAGTAAGGTTGGAGGCCCAAAACCCAGAATCTAAGTACAAAATCATTTTAAAACCAGAAGAGATCACACTCGATTTCTCCATCCATCTACCCACTCTATCAGCAAACATTTATTGAGCACCCACTACATGTCTCAGAATGTGGCTGTCACTCAAAAGTATCAGGGCAATGCTAGAATGTCACTGTGTTTGGTTCTTTTTTAAGCCAGCAGACATAAACCAGGCATTTGGGTTTCTAGCTGAGTGGGGAAGAGCCGGATCCACAAGGGCAAAGCAGCAGGCGCTGGAAAGAATGAACAAGCTCAGGGCATGTTGTGCTGCCTGCCCGCCCGGTTAGGGGTACAGAGCAAGGCCAAGGCTGAAAAAAGGAGCAGCTCAGCCAAATGCTCTGGGCACCCACTGGGAATGTGCCTGCAGAGGGGTTGGGGAGACAGCCACAGGGCACCTCCTGCCAGGAGGAGGCAGAGTGCCTGTGGAGCCAAGTGCCATACAAAGGCGCCAGGGGAAGGGGCGGAGGAGCCTTCCTAACCAATCCTCTGCAGCTGCAAAGAGAATGGAGGGGAAAGAGAGGTCACACGTTATCTCTGCACTGCTGAATGGCTGGGATTGCATTAGAAATGAAGAGGTAGAAAAACGGGCAAGTCTTTGCTTTCAGCTCACACTGTACAGATATTCCAGGTCTCGTGAAGCCTAAGCATTGCGAATCGGTGTCCATTGAGCATGCGTGGCTGGAAACAACCACTTAATCTAAAAGAAGTCTAAATGCAACAAGAGGTGTGACTTTAAAGGCAGCACAAGCAAGGACAAACCTGGCGACTCCCAGTCAGTGCTTGCAAAGGCTCTGACAATGATCATCCAGCATTTGGAAGTTCTGTTTTAAAAACCAAGGAATTATCATATCTACAAGTGCAGAAGGTTAAACAGACCGTGGATTGATGGACACAAGTCATGAGAACATAGATAAAGGTTGTTCTTTTTGGACAGAGGCCTTTGCAAAATATCGCCGGTCTTGTGTAAGTCTTATTTGAGGCATTTTACCAGATCTCTTGCCCGGTAGATATTCAAAAAAAAAAAAAAGGAAAATCCCTTCATGCTCTTCCAAAAAACAAACCCACATGTATTTTGCTAAGCTGCTAAATGTAGCAACACTGACGTCAGAGGCACCTCCTAAGGCAGGCTCTGCTTCACAAAGCTGAGAGCAGCCTGCTCCTTCCTTTATTAAGCCCATCTGTTGGCGCATTTGGTTTGTACCAAATGTAGTTTACTCCATAAAGCAGACAATATGTGTGTATTTCTTAAATGAGGTTTGTCACTTAATTGAAGTTTGGTCAGCATTTTCACCTAACTCTGAAGTTTAAGCTTTAAAACCTGATCCAGATCCCTGAAATGCTGTTTTCATGTCTATGGGGACTGGAATCATTAGTTGGGTAATGGATCTTGGACAAATTAACCGCACGGATATGAGCCAAAGAAGCTCCCCTAGCTCTCCCTGTGGAAGTCCGTCATGAAAGCTGGGAGGGGCAGATGCCTTCTCATTGAGACTGTTGGTGAAGCAGAACCCCCGGCTGCAAACCGCAGCCAGCTCGTGCAGAAGGCCCACTTCAGAGGGTGTGCAGAGAGAGGCGGGATAATCTGAACTAATGGACTGGTCACTCTCAAATTTACCTGTTACAAACCTGCAGAATCTTAGACAGGGATATATACTAAACGCTTTCAAAACAGACCATCTGCAGGAACATTTGGTGATTATTTTAATAATAAAACTCGGTGGTGTTTTCACTAACAAATGAATCAACAACTCCGGCTTGTCTAGCTAACTGCAGTCAACATGCCCTCCCTCGGGCAGGCAGATCTAAGGGTCCTGAGGATCCTGTCTTCATCCCTGCTGAATGGTCTTCCTGGACGCTGTGCCTAAGGCCTTATCAGTGCCTTGGCCACCTACTCAAACTAGCTCTGGTCCCAGGATAACTTGTTTCAACAGAAAACTGGCAGAGAACATTTAGGAGAGTCTTATGTACCATTCTGGTTTTGTTTTTGTTTGTTTGTTTGTTTTTCTAGCTAAGAAACAGTCCCTTGACTGTTGCTGTAAGAGGCAAAAGGAGAACAGTTGTCACCACTTCCTGGGGACACTTACATCAACACCTGGCCACTCTTGCCAACTTGGTTTCTACTGTGAAGGAAAATCTGTCAGCCAAGTGCCTGTAGAGAAAGGCTGACCCTCTGTGGCTGATTTGATTAATCACTTTAGCATCTCTTGAGGTTTTGTGGGCGAGCCACTGCTGTCAATGTTGGAGAAAAGCATTTTACGGAACCACCTTCATAATTTACACCATAGGCTCACAAACCTGCTGCTCTTAGAATCCTTTCCTGGAGTCTCTTTAAATTAGGTTCTTGGGGGGCTGGAGTGGTGGCTCAGCAGTTACAGCACTTGCCTGGCATGCACAGGGCCCCAGGTTCCAACCCCAGCACCATGTACATAACAAAGTGAGCAACGAAAGCCACATGAAAGACTAAAGTTTTTTCTGTATTTCTCTCTCTCTCTCTCTCTCTCTCTCTCTCTCTCTCATTGTCCCTCTCTCTTAAAAAAAAAATTAGGTTCTTGGGTCCCACCTTAGACCTGAATCAGACTCTCCCAGGGTGGGGCCTGAGAATCAATATTGTTAAAACTCCACTGGTGATTCTGTTGATAAGCCAAGTTTGGGAGCCACCGATCTAAGATAGGAAAGAGCTAGAAATCTCACCACAGTCTGTTTCTATAAAACTGCTTAAAAAAAACAAACCTGTGTTCCTAGTAAATAATTATTGCATCACAAATCTATAGAAAACAGAAGTGAAACCTGTCTACCCCTCAATATCAAAGGATTTGATAACAGACACACGAAGTATATTCACAAAGACCTGTTCTGTTATGCTGATATCAGACTTGAATTTGACAAGAGATAAAGAATAATGGGAAATGAAAAATAATGGGAAAATTTTTTAATTTTGATACTTTCTCATATAATTTCTATTCCCCCCGCCACCCGCTTTAAATAGAAAAAGAACAGCAGATGGGGAGGAATAGAAATTTTACTTGTCCCAACAGCAGTTGGCCTGGTACTACCTGGTTCAAAGCAGGATCTCCCCCTGGGTGGACTGTGGAAGCCCTAGACACAGTTTCCTGTGAAGCCCTCACCAACCTGATGAGATCACATTCGGAGTGCCAGTGACATTTAGGACACTTATCAGTGCATAGGCTTCTTTTCTTTCCTTCTTTCTTCCTTGCAGGTTTCTGTTTCTGTGTTCTTAAAAAACATAGCTACAAAAGTAATTTGATTTTTAAATAAGTCTTAGTGGCACATGGGACTCTGTGTTTGACAGCAGGGGTGTGAAATAAGCAGAGGCTAACAAAGGATGCCAGGAAAGACAGCTCCCAAAACATCAGCCAATGATATCTATCTATGGAGATCTCACAAAGTAACATGAATAAAATCCAGAGATCCAGCCAGATCCCAAGAATGTTATACAGAACAATGCATAAGAGAAGCACTAACAGACGGGTGGTTCCTGGTGTTCCAGGAGACATGGGAATTCAGAGAATGTCTTCATTTGAACTTGGATTTGCCCTCTTAACGTTTCTTGTTGTTGGATACTTATCTTAGGACTACAACTATATAGATGATTTCATTTTCACAAACATTTAAGTGTCTCTTAGTATTCTGTATAAGAATTCTTTTGTTCAACTACCTGACTTTAATTTTATTGTATATGCAATCTGATACAACAGAGTTTCAAACTGCTCCTCTAAACCACAGTTTTATTTAAAATCTAGAATCATCTGGGGGCCTTGTTAAAAATGCAGGTTTCTAGAGCCCTCTGAAAGATGATTAAATTAGCTCCTTGGAAACCACACATACAAAAATTAAAACAAAAATAGAGTTTTAGAAAAATGAAACCTATTCTGATTCTTAATATTTGGCTTTTAAGACAGAGGTGTTCTGACCTCTCAGTACAATCGTAAAATATGCTGACTCCTGCTGATTATTTAATCACTTGATGAGAGTTGTGTACATTAAGAGAGTACAAAGTATGTTTCTACAACCCAAAGTACTCTTGTAAAAACATTTCCTAGAGCTGAAGCAAAAATAATTATAGGAAGTTATAATTTTATGTAAGTTGCTAGAGGACTGAATAACTCTTCAAAGATCAGCTCTAGACCTCACATCCAAACAAATCTCAGGTATAGCACAGTTTTTAACTACTGCAAATCAATACATTCATATCAGAACATGGTGTGGGATTTCTGGAAGTTATTTTTATTTCTAAAAACAAGAGGAAAAACGAATCATATTCAACTGGCCACCTGAGCCAAAGGGAGCATGAATCTAAATTGCTTTGCTTGTTTGAAATAATTTAAAATTCATCATTTCTATTTTGCTATTGTTTATGGCAGGCCACCAATGTGAAAAGGATGGAAAAATTATTTCCTCCTCCAAATTAGGAAGAAGAAAGTAAATATTTAAGGAAAAAGTAATTGAATATTAGAAAAAAATATTTTATAGCACTTTACAGATTCCAAAACATTTCACATACTCAAAATTCATTCTTTCAACATTTATAATGAGACTGCTCTACTGAGCAACATTCCAGGTTTATCAAGAGAAGTCTTTTTCTTTTAGGAATTCTCAGTAGGTGAGGCAGCCACATAAATGATAACCATCTGAAATGCCACAAGAGAAATATTTTTACAAAGACTTATGAGAGCTTTTGGTTAATGATTTTTGGAAGTAGTTGGGACACATAATTACTTCCTTGTAGCCTGACCTCTTTCCCTGCTCTTCCAAAATATTTTGGTTTTGAGGAAAATATAAATTAGGCATTTTTCTTACTAGATAAAAATCAAAGTAATGACTCAAAACTGTAACATTCCAATCTTTAAGTAAAGGGCAGTATAGAGGCAAAGCATAGTTTTTGAAATGTTAAGAATATGATTCTCATAAAGATAAAATCAACACATTTAAATATTATTTGTCTCCTAAATGAAAGAGGCAATATAATGATAAAGCTGATCTCAAGAACTATTAAAGCTGGAAACCTGGGCACAGTTGTGCATGCCTGTAATCCCAAAGGCTCAGGAGGCTAAGGCAGGAGGATTGCAAGTTCAAAGCCAGCCTCAGCAACTTTTGAGACTCTGTCTCAAAAAAAAAAAAAAAAACCAAAAACAAACAAATGGCTGGTGATATGGGGATGTGGGGATGTGGCTTAGTGGTTAACTCCTGCGTTCAACCTCCAGTACCAACAAGAACAAAGAACCAGGAGTTTACAAGCATTAAAAAGAATATTAATATAAGGGCTGGGGATGTAGCTCAGTGGTAGAGTGCTTGCTTAATGTGTGTAAGACTCTGGGTTCTCCCAGCACTACAATTTAAAACACACACACACACACACACACACACACACACACACACTTAGAATAACATTTCTAGGTTAGCTATATACCTGGCTAACAGCCCACAAAGTAATAGGATCACCTCAAAGGTTATGGTTTTATCTACCAGACAGAAATCTACAAATCAATGCGTAACTTCGTAGTATCTGGGTTCTAATCAAATAGTACATAGCAAATTCAAACACCTATACATTCTCCTCAAGAACTGAATCATGGGTGGGCCATTAAACAAAGCGCCAGCATGACTTTGTCAGGACATGCCTCCCTGCAACCCCAGGCACCAACACTTTATTTCTAAGTTTTGGATTTTTTTTTTTTTTAATCTCCGTGGTATGGTGAGGATCCTAGACATACTGGTTGGTTCCTGGTTCTGGGTCTAGGAGCTGCATGTACTAGCTACACTGGAGACTTTAAAATGATATGCTGATGAGGTAGGAATATAGTGGTCTTGGGAGGCATCACAGAGCAGGGGATCTGAGAGTTACATCTTGAAATATGAATTGATTTTTAAAGATGAAAGATCACAAAAGAAATTTGATCAGAGTCTTCTGGGCCCTTCTCACTAAGAGCCTGTTTATTAGAGTTTATAAATTACTTTTGCTCAGCTTGGTTATGACGTTCCTCTGCTAGTTGCAAGCACAGAAGAGCAAAAGGGCAATTATGACCAAAGGCAGAGAGAAAAGCACCCAATGGAGAGGGAAGAGAGAAAACCCAGAGAAAAAAGACACAGACACTTAGAGAAATTCATCAGCAGACTTGGCTTCCCAGTGTGGGACAGATTCCCCCTAGAGCAATAACTGAAGCTTAGAATAAATGACCTTTTCAAGAAGAGGTGGAATGGGGCTGGAGCAATGGCTCAGCAGTTATGGTTTGCCTGGCATGCACAAGGACCTGGGTTCAGGCTCCAGCACCATGTACACTACTAAGTGTTGGAGAAACAAAAACCAGTTGAATAAATAAAATTGATTCTCTCTTTCTTTCTCTCCCCCTCCTTAAAAAAAAAAAAAAGGAAGAAGAGGTTGAAGTATCATTATTTTGAGGTACTGGAGATTGAACCCAGGAAGATTTTACCAGTGAACTACATCCCTAGACATTTTTATTTTTTATTTTGAGACAGGGTCTTGCTAGTTGCTAAAGCTAGCCTCAAACTTGCGATCCTTCTGCATCAGCCTTCCACGTCGCTGCGATTACAGGTGTGAGCTACCATGTCCAGCTGAGGTTAAATTATTTTCATTATCTTCTAAGATGAAAAAGAAATAAGTAATATATTTGAATAGGATTTTCACCACAGTGACTAAAATAATTTTGGTGATTAAAAGAACAAATTATGCTTTTCTTTGATGTTTCTATTTGAAAGATGTTCTTTATTCTTCTTTGGAAATTAATTTTATAGGACAATAAAATTATGATATAAATTAATAGAGACAGGTGACTTTTAAACACCAATTTTGCTTTACAGATAACTATTGGTCTAAAATGAAAACCAGTTTAGTGAGAAGTGTGACAAAATTTTATGCCAATTAAACGTCAGAATACTTAGTACCTCAAACCAGATAAAGCATACCCTGAACCATACTGACACCCCAAGTCTTTCATGTTGGCATGATACTAGGATTTTTGTCTGTTAATTAATAATGACTCTCGTATAAGCCACAATCAGAGAGAGACACAAAACAGTATCTATTAGCAATGCCACAAAATAACACGGCTCTTTGTCAGTACTCAATGGATTTTCTTTCTTTAAAAAAAATTGTAAGTTATGACATAGCTTGAAATCAAACTGTTGAACAGAAGTATTTTCTTTCACCATCATTTGAAAATTGTAGTATAAGGCACAAAGAGGTCTCTTCCAGTTAAAGTCATCTAATTTAATCAAGACCAAAATGTCAAAGCAGAAAGAACAATGATGGTAAAGTAAAATTATTTCAAGTCCATGAAATTATAGTGTAAAATAAAATATATAAATAAATCTCTTTTAAATTAAAATCAAAAAGATTCTTTTCAGGCTATAATATATGATTTTTTCTGTCATTTCATTTTTTTCCCTTACAAAAGAAAATCAGGAAGAAGAGCACCTATGCTTTTAATTGGGTAAATTCATTTATTTAAAAATTACAGTTCTGATAATATATTATACCAAAATCTAAATAAACAAGTGTTTAATAGACACATAAATGAACACCACATTGTGAATACTTTAAGGTAGATTAATCAAATTAATTAATTCTTGGGGCTGGAGCGGTGGCTCGGCGGTTTCTGCGCTTGCCTGGCAAGCACGAGGACCTGGGTTCAAACCCCAGCACAATGTACACAACTGAGTGTTGGAGCAATGAAGGCCACGTGAAAAACTAAATAAAGTTGTTTCTCTCTTTCTCTGTCTCTCTCACTGTCCTTCTCTCTTTAAAAAAAAAATTAATTAATTCTTTACCCAACATGGCAAATCCTAGTACCTTGAAATCTTTCAAAGGATGTAATTTATAGAAAATACAAAATATATAGGTGTAGGAATATGTAAGCCAAATACTCAGAATCAAAAATTCAAGTTCATATTTGCAAAACAGTTTTAAAAAATCTTGCTAACACTTCAAACAAGATTTTATCAGTTTTAAAATATACTAGCAGCAGTCTGGCTCAGGGGTTACAGTGCTTGCGTAGCATGTACAAGAACACAGGTTCGAACCACAGCACCACGTACACAACAAAGTATCACAGCAACAAAAGCCACATGAAAAACTAAATAAAATTGATTCTCTCTCTTTCTCACTGTTCCTGTCCCCTTAAAAAAAAAAATAATAATATGAGAACTGAAATTTCTCTGTCATCTACATGACTAAAAGTAGAATAATAAATAAGAGAATCAACAAATTTAGTCATTCTTAGTAGAGGTACTTGACTGGGTAAAAATAAATTCAGTGCTGTTTGGTAGCAAATACATTTTGTGGGGTTTTTTGGGTGGGAGTAATAGGACTGAAACCAGGGGCATTTTAGCTCTGAGCTACATCCTAGCCCTTCTATTTTTTATTTTATTTTACGTATTTATTTAAAGAGAGAGAGACAGAGAGATAGAGAAAGAGAGAAATAATTTTTATTTAGTTTTTCATGTGGCCTTCATTGCTCCGAGACTTTGTTGTGTACGTGGTGCTGGGGTTGAACTCTCATACTCGCGCATGCTGGGCAAGCACTGTAACCACCAAGCCACCACTCCAGCCCTCTATTTTTTATTTCGAGACAGGGCTCTCTAAGTTGCTAAGGCTGGCCTCAAACTTGCAATTCTCCTGTCTCAGTCTCCCGAGCTGCTGGGATTACAGGCAAATGGCTCTGCGCCTGGCTTAGGGTTTATGTTTTGAGGCAGCCCTGGGCTAGTATAAACAAACACAAAGCTTTAGTGTAATATATTCTTAGATACATAAAACTTAAATGATTTGGTCTTAAACTGATGAAACTTATGTGATTTTGAAATTGACCATATTTGAAGTAAATACATGTTGAATTCTTGACTAAAATGTCTCATTTTAATAGTTTATAAAGGTGAATAAAATTATATAATATTTAATGTTGAACATCGTAAAATTAATATTAAGTATCACATTTGTATAAGGAGAATTCCTTTGTGATTTCATTTGTGACTTCGTTTGTAAGTTTTTTTATTTTTAGCTTGCAAATTGGATTTATTAGGAATGTAATGTGATGTGTTTGAGAAAATAACATTAAATATATATGCCAGTTAAAATGTTTAAGGGAATTTAGTGATGTAAAGTTTTGAATGATTTTTAGCTCATCAAATATATTAAACATATTAATTAAAATTAAAATATAAGTAAAAGTGATTACACTTATTTTTACCCACCCTCCAGTCTCCTGACTCTTCTATGTCTTTCCCTATAATAGATAAAAATATCTTTATATATATAAGATTGTGCACTTTACAGAATTAAATGATTGTGAGTTCTTTTTTTAAAAAACAACTACATATATTTTTGCCCCAATTCATTAAAACTAAATCATTTTAGCCAGGTGTGGTGGCACATGCCTATAATCCCAGCTACTAGTGAGACCGAGGTAGGAGAATCACAAGTTCAAGGCCAGCTTGGGAAACTTATCAAGACTCTGTTCTCAAAATAAAAAAACATAAAAAGGCCTCAGGGTATAACTCAGTGGTCAAACACTCCTGGGTTCAACACCCAGAACCCAGACAAAAACATCCTAAATTATTCCATTTACATACTTTGTACCAGGCAATTTTATCCTCTAAATACAACACTGTCAAAAAATTAGAGAATTTAAGGACTATAAGAATCTTCAAAGTACAGCCAGTATAGGAACATTCCAAACTTTAGTCTGCATCAGAAGTTGTCATGGTCCTTGTTAAAATGCAGATGGACAGGCCTAATTCCACCCCTTTGACTTTGTAGGCCTGGATGGAGCCTAATGAGGCTTCTACTGAAATATAGGTCGCTGGGAGGAACAATCTTGTAGTCCACCCCACCTCCTCCATAAACTAGGAGTCCTCCTAGGACAACATTTTCTGCCTCAAATTACTCCTTCTTCAACTCCTGTAGGTTATTCATTTTCTCCCAGGGCAGCCCGTTATACATCTAACAGAAGCTTCTAATAGAAAGCTATCCATCCAAAATATTAAGTCATTCATTCAAAGTGGGCTTACCAAATCAACAGGGCAAAAACTGAAGACGGAGAATCAAACACATGAAGAACTGACCTGCTTCTTCTGGTATCTGTTTATCAGATTCAAAAATAAGGCATAACATCTGGAATAGTTGGCCAAGGCGGCACAGCCATCACGATAAGAAGTTAGTTTGCTGCAGAAATGCCAAATGGGAAAATGAAAATTAAATGTATTTTCTATAAAATTTGGGTATACGTAGTACAATATTAACCTTAGCCCTAAATTAAAGTGTTGCCCAGTTTATTAAAAAGAGTCTACAAGGGCTGGAGCTGTGGCTCAGCAGTCCAGGTGTTTGCCTGGCATTGCGCAAGGACACGGGATCAAATCCCAGCACCACGTATACCACCAAGTGTCGAAGCAACAAAAGCCACATGAAAAACTAAATAAAATTTGGCTCTGTCTTTCTCTCTCTCACACTATCCCTCTCTCTTGAAAAAAAGAAAAAAAGGAATAAAAAAGGAGTCTACAAATACTCCACCTACTAGTCCAGAGAAGCTTCAAAGAGACTTGATGTCTGCTCCGGACTCTGGGAGAATGGATCATGAGGACTGCAACACATCTATATGATGTGATTTACACTACCCCATGTAGTTCAGAAAACCCAAGCTAAGAAATTTACACCCTATCTGATTGCATGTCAGCGAATTCCCTGAGACACCATCAGAAGCAACGTGCAACTGCTCTAACGTGCTAGGCTAGTAGCGTTCCACTCTCAGGAGAAGTAGACTCAAAGACAGAAAGCCCTTACAATGCCTTCAAAATTTCTACAGAAAGTAAGCGAACAAAATCCACAAGGCAATAGTGACAAACCCACATCAATTGAGAGATGGTTATGCATTTCTTATTGATTGATCAATAGAAAAGAAAATCACTGATAATTTCAAATTCTGACCATGTAGCAGGCTACAAACAAGTCACAGTAAAGTTTCAGAGAATTGGTATTGCATTCTCTAGTCAAACCACTTAAATTAGAAAGCAATTTTTAAAATGGCTTTTAAAACATACTTTTAAAATTGTAAAACAGAGGGCTCTGTCCCCTTCCCCCGCTCTGGGGGAAGTCTGCTCTTTTCCCTATGCTTTACTTTCTATAATAAAATTCGTCTACTACGCTTAAAAAAAAATGTAAAACAGATAACTTAAAGTCAAAGAAATAGGAAGAATCTAAAAATACTTTGAGTAATAAAAATATTACAAATCAAAATTTGCAGACTGCAGCTAAAGAAGTGTTTAGAGGAAAATATATGTGGCCTTAAGAAGACTAAAAAGAAAGAAGGTGAGTTTCTAAATAAAAGAGAAGAAAAATATATACACAGAAGTTAGAAGAAAGGGATTGATAAGGATAAAAGCTGAAGGAATAAGATAGAAAGCAAACATACAATAAAGTAGATCAATAAATCTATTGTTTCCTTGCAACAACTAATAATCATTTGGCAAACATCTGGCAAGATTAAGAAAGACGAAATATTAACTAAAAGTAGGAATAAAATCAACATGAATAATGAAGAGGCAGCATAACATATTAGTTAAAAGTATGAATTCTAAGCCAGAATAGCCTGTTTGAGTTGTAGTTCTACAATTCCTTTAAGAAAGCTACTGAACTTTTTTTATATGCCTCACTTTCTTCATCTGTCAAATTAAAATGACAATAATGGCACCATTTTGTCCCAGTGCTGTGATTGACCAGGATCTCATGCATGCTAGGCAGGTGCTCTACCATTGAGCTATATACGGGCCCTTTTTCAGATTGTTTTGAGACAGGGTTTCACTGAGTTGCACAGCCTGGCCTCAAACTTGAGTCCTCCTGCTGCAGTCTCTCCAATATCCAAAATTGCAGGCTTGCACCAATACACCGGACTATAATGGTACCTATAAAAAGTTGATATAGGACCAGGCACAAAGGTACCTCCTTGTAATTCCAGTGACTATGGAGGCTGAGGCAGGAGAGTCATAGGTTCAAGGACAGTCTCAGCAATTGAGTGAGAACTGTAGCAACTTAGCAAGACCCTGTCTCAAAATAACAATATTAAAAGGACTAGGGATGTAGCTCAGTGGTAAAGCGACACTGGGTTAGATCCTAAGTACCACTAAAATGAAAACAACAACAACAACAACAAAAAGTTGATATAAGGATTAAATGAATTAGTATTTGGAAAGTACTTAAAGTATTGCTAATCATATAGTTAACACTATACAAGTATAAAATAAGGTAAATGAAAGGGGACATAATTAGAGTTGCACCAGATACTAAAATGATAATAAGTAAAGAATATTTCAAACCCTATATTGTTTGAAAACTTATAAAAATATAACTGTTTGATACCAGGGATTAGACCCATGGGTACTCCACCAGCTATAGCCCCATCCTTTTTATTTTGAGACAGGGTCTTGCTAGATTACCCAGTCTATCCTCAAATGAGTGATCTTTCTGCCTCAGCCTCCTGAGTTGCTGGGACTGCAGGCATGTGTCACCATGCCATGCTAAAAAATATAACTTTTTAAACTGAGCTAAGTAGAAATTTTAAAAAATCACTAGATATATCATTAATCAAGTCAGTCAGCCAGGGTCAATTACCAATTTGGTCTTCAGGAATATGCCAATTTCTTCAATCAACTACAATATCAATAGTTCAAGAAAGGCCCAGGTATTTTTTTTTTTTTAAGAGAGAGGGACAGTGAGAGAGACAGAGAAAGAGAGAAACAACTTTATTTGGTTTTACACATGGCCTTCGTTGCTCCAACACTTAGTTGTGTACATGGCGCTGGGGTTTGAACTCGGGTCCTTGGGCTTGCCAGGCAAGCACTGAAACCACTGAGCCACCGTTCCAGCCCCAGGCCCAGGTATTTTTGAGGAGGATTATTATACAAAAATGCTGGCAAAGAGTAGTGAGGGGAAAAAACACAAGTATATAATTTAAAGACAACTCTGAAATTTAATAACCTCTTCCTTTGAGGCAACCTGGATTTGAATGACCAAGGTACAGAAGCGGTTAGTGAATGTGTGAGCCAAGTTCAAACTGAAATAACCTTCAGTTACAAAGTCAGATCACACTTCTAACTAATGATCCCTTTTTTGAGTTAAAACTATAAAGGGTCATTTCCAGGTATACTAGAAAGTTTGCTGTGTTTTGTAGCATTTATACACAAACAAAAACACTATGATACTCACAATTCTCCAAAGAACTAACATAACCTACAGTTAGTGAGTTCAGAGTTGCATTAAAATCACACAGGAAACGGAATCAATAAATCATCTATTCTAAACTTGGGCCCACAAATTTACCTTTCCTGCTAGATGAAGTAAAAAGAAAAAAAAATTCTTGCCAGTAACACACACAAGCATTGCAGATAACCCAAAACCCACGCATTAGCATTTTTGTAAGGCTATTTGATTCTCTTAGTCTACCCACCTGAATATTCTAGCAATATTGGTACAGACGTCCTTGTCACTCATGTATTGTTCCATCACCGTGCAGAGCTGGGGAAGGGTACCAATGCTCAAGAACTTACTTCTTGCTAGTGGTGAATCAACCAAGTTTCTCAATGTAGCAGTTGTCTAGGATAAAAGCATGTTTGTGCCATTTTAAATTTTATTTTATGTTATTTGGTACTGGGGATTGAACCCAGGGACACTTGCCACTGAGAAACATCCCCAGTCTTTTTTTATTTTTTTATTTTGAGATGGGGTCCTGCTAAATTGCTTAGGGCCTAAGTTTCTGAGGCTGCCCTTGAACTTATGATCCTTCTGCCTCAGCCTCCCAAGTCACTGGGATTACAGGTGTATGCCAGGTGGCTGTGCCATTTTTTTTAAGACTGGAAAACATAGCCATACCTACTACATAACTATGTAATACAGCACAATCCACCCTATAAATTTATTTCTATCAGGAGGTAAACGAAATCCCTATTATGATTCTCCCATTAGTCAATATGGGCCTAGGCACAATAGCATGAAATTAAAACAAGCAAGCCTAATTTGGTTCAAGGGTAAAGAATGGACTACTAATATCAATAGGCAATTAGTACAACAAAAACCCAGGGTTGAGCAAATCATCATCTAGGTTGGTTAACAGTCATAAGATCTTCATTGACCCTGTGACAGCCACATCAGATTCTACAGATTAGAAACTTCTCACTCTATTGTTCTTATAAGTACCATCAAAAATGATATGAGGTTTTGCAAATTTGTCTTAATTTGTAAAACAATTTCAGAAAAACTATCTGTGTTTGCCTTCAAGAGTAGAGAATAATTTAGTAAATCTGAAAATTAATGTTGCTGTTATCTAATAATTTTAATAGGTGGAATGATTGTTTCTTGTGAGACAGTACAGGCAAGGCACTAGTTAAGAGAGTAAGCTTGGTGCTACCACTTGCAAGCCTGGGTTAGATATTTAACTTCCCAGAGCATGTTTTTCTTACCAGTAAAATGGAAGTGGTGATGATGCCTGTAGTTGTGGATTCAATGAGATGAGATGTGGATGGCACAGCTGGTGCCCAGCACCTCATGGCACTCAGATGTCAGGGACTAATCCCCTTTATTGAGAAACTGCTTGCCCAGGATGCAGAAGAGAGAACACCGGCCTTAGAGTCCTTAGAGTCGAGTAATGGGATTTTGTTCTAAATCTCCTCCTAGTTATGTGGGGCAGCCGCTCATTCCTCCACTTCCCCCCCCCCCATTTCTTTATCTAAACAAACAGGGTTACCACCCTGCCCCCTTTCAGGGTGGTTGTATGTATCAAATAGAAAAGATGTGACAATGTATTTGTACACTTTAAAGCATTATGTGAATATAAAGCATCATTATAGCCATAGTTAACAAGCCTTTAAAAACAAGTAAGATGATGTGTACCTTTTCCTCTACAACAACAACAAGATTTTTTAAATTACAACATAATGACCTGAAAAAACAGAGAGAATTAAACAATATCTCAAATGTGTATAAGTCATTTGTGGTGATTCAACTACAGACAGCTCAGTAAATTCTTTCTTGGATGTTTCAGGATCCCAAATGTTGGCAGGGAAAAAAACCACTAGAGCATTCGACTTAACCACGAACTGTCTTCTAAGCTAAGTATCAGGTCTTTTGTGAAGAATAACACCCTGTTCTAGGAGTTCCAGGCCACTGCTACCGTAAAATGGAAAATTCCCATCATCGGACTGGACTCTACCTGTTCTCCTTCTGAGACAGCCCAGGCCCTTGGGCACTACTGGTTTATCTCAATCCAAAAGATGACTCACACTTTCCTCAACAGAGACCAAAGAGCACAGATGCCTGAGTGAATCCTGACCTGAACCAGGCAGGCGGAGACCACGGGGAACCGGTTCCAGTCATGTGCCCAAGAAATCTCTTACCCTGTTCCCAGGGCTTGGAAGACTGGACACTCGGAAACATAGTCGCCTTCTTGCTCCCCTCATCTAATCAAAGTTTTCCTACCTACTTTTATTTTCTCATATCAACCTCAAATTTTTTTTCTACTTTCAACCATTTCTCACTTCATTAGAAAAAGTTAAGATAGCTCATCTGACAGTTTCTTCTGTCCCAATACACTACCTTTTATAAAAGGCACAGATCAGGAGCAGAAGAGAACACCAACATGTCAGTTGCCATACGTGTATCACATGCCACCTCATCATACCCTAATATACAGCCCCACCATCAACCCTGCTGCTCAAGTCTCAAAAGTCGCATGATCCTTTCTGCTTTTAGTCACATCACCAAGGCCCTACTGGCTTTTTGCCATTGCCCCTAGGATAAGATTCAGTGCTCTAACTATGGTCTGTAAGGACTCACATAATCTGGTTCTTACCAACCCCTCAAACTTTGTCTCACAGTGCACTCCCCCACACACGGTGGCTAATGTCATGTCTCACTGTCTGTCTACTCCTGTGGATTAGAGGCCTCCGTGGGGGCATACACCTTGTTTCTCTTTCCACCACTGTGCCCTCAGGTCCAAGACCTGAGGACCTGGCACGAACATCTACAAATGAAAGACCAGGTATAGATAGAAAAGTTAGGAGATAGGAAACCATGAATTAAGCAGATAATATCTCTGAGGAAGATGGATTGTAAGATGACTTTAAAGGAGCAGAGTAATTAAAAATACTGGATGAAAGAAAATGGACTTTCTGGAGGGGACAGGTTCCCTGTGTATTTGTTCCCTATTCCATCTCATTCAAACAGGCTCTGAAACTCTCCTACTCCCTTCCCTTTCCACACCTGATTGGTGACCTAGCCTACCTCTTCTCTCCCTCACCAAGTAGCTATAGCTTCATCTCATACCCACACTCCATGGCCCCCTGACCAGGCTCACAGTCTCTCCCTGGCTCATCTCCCCACAGCGGTCACTGCTGCCAGAGGGGGTTCTCAAAACCCAGCCTACCTTTTCCCTGTTGGGAAGACGTCCCAGGGCCCAGCGGGCAACATCCATATCCACCTTCTAAAGTACAGTCCACTCCTCCAAGCTCCCCTTGGAGCTCACCTCCTGCACCTCCCTGTCTCCCTGTCTCCCCTTCACGGTGCCATTTTTCAGACTCTGCTCCGCAAAATGTCATACCTTTGAATAGATCACTTCCTCCACTCAGATCATCCTCCTAGACCACCCCTTTCCACCCTATTCCCACCAGAACTCCCTGCTTGTTTTCCAGAACCCAGCTCAGGCTCACTTGTCCTCCATGAAGACTGCTCAGTCAATGACCATCCTGTCACCTCTGCAGCTCCTATCGCAGAACCACTATCAGAGAGCTCCACGCACCTCTCCCCCACCGTGAACACTGGAAGACAATCTATTTCTTATTTCTCCTTCTACTCAGAGGACAATACAATGTGCCCATTAAAAATTCTTAATGTTCAAGTGCTAGTTGGCTAGATGAAACATAGAAGAGGAGGAAGACAGGGAAGCAGGAAAAAAGAGTCAAGGGAGGTTTTTCCCTTTAAGAAGCCTCTGGCAAGAAAGTACAGGGGATTATCAGAGGCCTGGGTGAACCAGAGCTTAAATCCCTGAGGGCAAAGGGCCTGGAAGAAGCTGTTAGGCAGATGCAGCTATGAAGATTCCCCCACCCTGAGAATGGCCACCAATCTCTATGAATCCCTACTGTCACTGCCAGGTGGGGTTGGGGTGTTCAATGCTCAGGCCCAGGGGTTTTTCCCTATGGAAAATGGAGAAGGACGTGTTGGAGGAGAGTCTAGCTAAATAGCACAGAGACAGTGAAAGTAAGTTTCTACTCTAATTTTATATTGCTTCTAAGTTTACTTCAATATATATTTATCTTTTTTATTGTACATAATCTTTCAAACCATCTCAAAATCCTTTCTTTAAGAAAAAAGTATAAGGTAAGGGGCTGGGATGTAGCTCAGTGATTAAGCGCTTGCTTTGCATGTGTGATGTCCTGGGTTTGCTCCCCCGCCCTTCCAAAAATGGAGACAAAATAAATAAATAAAAATAAACCCCAACCTCCCCCAAAAAAGGATTAAAAATGCAAGTTAAATGTATGCATAGAGGCTTATTTAACTTTTAAAGTAAGAATGGAAGCTTATATTTTTCACCAAGAAAATATGACAATAGCAGATTATTTAAAAAATATGAGCTTCCATTCTTATTTTTCCCACTTTTGTAATCTGCATCTGTGTGGGACAGACGGATGGAGCCAGAAGGCAACCAGTGGGAAGAAGAAGAAAAAAGAAGAAAATGGAATTGATCATCCACAAAGAGGATTAATAAAAATAGCTAAATTACGGAACCAACCCAGATGCCGCTCACTGGATGAATGGACCCAAAAGCTCTGGTATATATATACATACGTACACACACATACATATACACACAATGGAGTTCTACTCAGCTATTAGAAACAATGACATTGCAGCCTTTGAAGGTACAAGGAAGAAATCGTGCTGAGTGAAGCTAGCCAAACCCAGAGAGTCAAGGGCCAAATGTTTCCCCTCATTTGTGGAGGCCGGAACTAAACCCAGTCTTGGAGGAAAGGTAGCTAAAATCATGTATTAGACCCACCAAAAGCATACCAAATCATAATCTAGGGGAACCACAGACATGTAGGTCGGGGAGGGAGGAAGAGAGAGGTGGGGGTGAGAGAGGTAGGGAGGATAAAAGGATCTATGAAGACAATCCACAATGTCGCCTAAGCGTCAACCCCATGAGGAGTCAGATGATACTTATTCGGTCATTTAATTCTTTCTATATGTAAATTTGAGTGTCCTTGCTCATTAGCAGTTGTTAGATGACTTCTGGGATGAATGTTTTGATATATGATATATATCAAGGTGATTCTGGTCACTCAAGCTGCATTTGTAACTTTATTGTCTTTTTTTTTTTTTTTTTTTTTTTTTTTTTTTTTTTTTTTTTTTTTTTTTTTTTTTTTTTTTTTTTTTTTTTTTTGCCCCTGAGGCAGCAGCTTCTCTGTATTACTCAAATTCTGTGACCACTGAGGTACCAGCAACTCGGGAGGCTGAGGCAGGAGGATTCCAAGTTCAAACACAACCTCAGCAACTTAGCAAAGCCCTAAGCAACTCAGCAAAACCCTGTCTCAAGATAAAAAATAAAATAAAATAAAAATACAAAGAGACAGGGATGTGGCTCAGTGTTAAGTGCCCCCTGGGTTCAATTCCCATACCAAAAAATAAACAACCAAAAACAGGTACTGAGTTTGGCAAAGTTGCCTATCTCTATTTCTTAATTGAGCCTCGAAGTTCTCTTTGTACAGTCAACATTGGGAGACCCATTTTAAGGGAAAAAATTATATTGAGAAGAGATGAGATAATTTATAAAGATTCAAACAGCATTTGTTCACTGAGTGTGGTGGTGTATGCCTATAATCCTATCAATTTGGAAGGCTGAAGCAGAAGGATCTCCAGTTCAAACCCAGCCTTAACAACTTAACAAGACCCTGCCTCAAAATTAAAAAAAAAAAAATTTTTAAAGAGCTAGGGATGCAGCTCAGTGGTTAAGTGCCCTGAGTTCAATTCCTGATATCAACAGAAAGAAAACAAAAACAAAAAAAAACAAAAAAAGCCCCACAAACCAGCATTTCAATATAGCAAAATTAGAACCCAAAAGATTTAACTTCTATTTTTTCAAGTTATCGGTACTTAATATCATCTTCAAAATGCATTTTTAACTATTAGTTAATTGAAAAACTTAGAAAACACCAGTAAATTTTGTCTTAAAATAAGGGGACCCTGACTTAAGGCACAACACAGGTCCAGCCATGGTGGCCGCACTCCTGCATTCCCTGCTGCAGTGGGCGAGGGTGCGAGGGGGAGAAGTGTGTTAATAGGCCTGAGTTTCCACAGACTGCCCACCAGAGTGGATGACCCTCTGTCTTCCCTTTGCTCTTATCCTCCCACAGAGTCCTTGTCCCCAGGGACTCATTGAATTCTACCCTAGAAGGTGACCAGACATCAGCTCTGCTCCAGATCAGAGGAGCTTGTGGCTCAGAGTTCACCATGGAACTTTCAATAGAGGTGTATCAGAAGTTTTCCTACTTCCAAAAAAAAAAAAAAAAAAAAAAAAGGAAACCTTTGAGATATTACACACTTGGAAAAGATGCCATTAA
Source organism: Aplodontia rufa (assembly GCA_004027875.1). Classification (NCBI taxonomy): domain Eukaryota; kingdom Metazoa; phylum Chordata; class Mammalia; order Rodentia; family Aplodontiidae; genus Aplodontia; species Aplodontia rufa. Next base: position 8,417 of record PVKS010021428.1, on the reverse strand, counting down.
TTGTCTGGAAGAGTCCATGCTTTCCATTCTATTTGTTTTTATATATCAAATGATGTTTACGCAAAGGATCTGAGCTAATCGACCTGTTCAGTCACCTATAAAACTATCTCATGAGCTTTATTTCATTTGCTCCTTAAAACAAGTCCATGAGGCAGACAGCAAAGATGTTTTGTGCCGTTTCTGAGGTGAGCAAACTGGGGCTCAGAAACTCCAGCCGTTTCCAGGTAGGCTAGTGGCCTGGGCTTCTCCTCCTCCACTGCCTCCCTTGCTCTATCTGGCATTTATCTCTAAACACATTTATTTTATTTCTCAATCATCTGGAATATCTGTAACCAAAATCCCTGGAGCTTTATCTCAATTTAACTGCCAATTGCAAAATGGTTCACTTCCTACTGATAATGTGAAAGAATAAACATAGCTGCCAGAGACCACAAACAGTGCCAAATGATTTAAAACCAAAGCCACACCATTTTCCAACCTCAGCTAAACCATCTCCCTCTATTAATAAAAGCACATTCATTTTCTGGATCTGTGCCCAACTGAGACCACATATATGGCCAAATCAGAGTCTATGTGGCAGCCCAAGAAGTTTCACATTGTCTCACATATGAATAGCACAGTTCCGGCTCAGATTAAGAAACCAGGGACGTGATGCTGCTGTACTGGTACTTTGTGGGAGTTTGTTAACATATATGCATATGAAAGCATTATTAACTTACAATCTGAGGTAACACGATGTGTCTTTCTACGGAAAATAGCTTGGCATATTCCTGCCGTGGGTGTCCTACTTCAGCAGGAAACAATTCTGTCTGCCTCAAGTCCCCAGTGTCCCACTTTGAACCGCTAGCATTTGCCTGTTTTAATGGCTGCTTCTCCATTCACTGCCTCTCTGTCAGTTATCTTGGTAAAATGATCAGGTAGCTGATTCTTCTAACTGTGGCTATTATACATACATATCAATATAGAAGAAATTCTGAAAGTCATCTAAACTTTATAAAATGAGGCAAAATAAGAATAAGGGGTCTGAAAAAGCAGCGCTAAGAACTACCAAGTAAAGGCTGGGCATATGTCTCAGTGGTAGGGCACCTGCCCAGCATGCACCAGGCCCTGGTTTGCATTCCCAGCACCACAAACAAAGACTATTGAGTAATAATACAATTTTTCACGATTACACATGAAAGTTTCTGACATTTCTTCATGGCCACAATGAATATGTCTACAATGCAGTGAAGAGAAGAGGCTGAACGAACACCACAGCATGACCACAATGGAAAGCAAATGGCTATCTGTGGAGACGGCAGCCATGGATACTTAATCCCCACCCTGGGTCTTCCTTGCTGCTGAGGAGTCATCTTCTGCACAAAGGTCCTGGCTGGCTCCACTCCTCATTTCCTCATTGGTGAGCTTGGGACACTAGCTAAGCGCTGCAGCCCAGCTCCTTCCTGGGCAGTAGAGAGCTTCCATCAGAACACAGGGTGTGCTCCTCTGCCCCTCCAGGGACAGACAACCTGTGACTGGCAGGGAAATGCAATCTGAGGGTGCAGGATTAGAAAGCTGCCCTACCTCCACTATAAGCAACATCTTTCAGGAGGCTGAGGCAGCAGGATTGCAGGTTTGAAGCCAGCGTCAGCAACATAGCAAAGTCCTAAGCAACTTAGAGAGACCCTGTCTCAAAATAAAAAATAAAAAGGGCTGGGGATGTGGTTCAGTGGTTAAGTGTTCTTGGGTTCAATCCCTAGTACCAAAAAATTTAAAAAAAAAATAAATAAAAAATAGCTGTCTTCTAACCATGCTGATAACCTCCTGCCCTAACCCCATCTTCCTTAGTCTTTTGTTTCCAAGTTTAGAACTCAAGGTGTTACAAGTATTTGGTCTCCAGCACTCCCTAAGGTTTCACATCTGTTGTGCCTGGAGAACAGGAAGGCAAGCATGTCTCACCTATAGGTAGCGCCTTCCCAAAATCCTCTCTCTCATGCCAAGTGAATGAGTGGTTAGTTACATTGCTTGGCATGGTATTCCTTTATAGGAGGTGAAGTTCATTAAGTAGAAAAACACTGTCCCCTGCCCATTAAAAAAACACATCGTTAAACATTTTCATCACTAGCTGTGTGTGGAGGCACACACCTGTAATCCTGGAGATCCTGTCTCAAAAGAAATAAAAGGGCTGGGGATGTAGCTCAGTGATGAGAGCCCCTGGCTTCAACCCCAAGAACCTAAAAAAAAAAATTATATCATTAAAAAATTAGAAAGCCTGGCGCTGGAGCAGTGGCTCAGGGGTTTCTGTGCTTGCCCAGCATGCATGAGTACACGAGTTCAAACCCCAGCACCATGTACACAATGAAGTCTTAGCAACGAAAGCCATGTGAAGAATTAAATAAAACTGATTCTCTCTCTCTCTCTCTCTGTCCCTTTCTCTTTAAAAAAAAAAAATTAGAAAGCCTTGCTCTAATTAATACCATAGACTGTGACCAAAAGAAAAGTTTCATCTAATCTCAGGAACAATATGCTAAGCTAAATAAGCCAGACAGTGCTCTGGTTAACTGTATTATATCATGCCAGTTTCCTGATTTCAACAGTGTTATGTAGTTATATAAGATACCGCCATTGGGAGAAGTTGGGTGATGGGCACATAGTGAGGACCTGTGTTATTTTTGTATCATCTTGTGCATTTATACTTAGTTCAAAATAAAAGTTAAAAAAGGATACAGACACAAAAAAGTGCATATGATTATATTACATTCATATTCAATTTTAGAACAGATAGCTCATCTATGGTGAAAAAAAATTTTTTTTCAGAAAAATTGTTCCCTGGAGAGGTGGGCAGGACAGCAGGGATTATGGGAAGGGGTGGCATGACATGAGTGTACCCTATAATCCACCTAATTGGGAGGCTGAGGTATGAGGATGGCAAGTTCAAGGCCAGCCTCAGCAATTTAGCAAGACCCTGTCTCAAAATAAAAAACAAATAAAAAGGTATGAAGATGTAGCTCAGTGGTAAAGTGCCCTTGAATTTTGACCCTAGTTCCAAGGAGGGGAAAAGAGAGAGAGAGAGAGAGAGAGAGAGAGAAGAAAAGGAGGATGGGAGGGAAGGAGAAATTTCTGAGGTGATAGAAATCTGCTATATCTTGATAAGGGCAAGAGTCACATGACTATTTTTGTCAAACCTGTCAAACATACAAGATCTGAACATTTCACTATGTATGTAAATTGTACAGTAATTTAAAAGAACACCAACTTCATCTGTTTCCAGTTGAAATAAAACTTTCAAAAGAAATGTAAAATCTTTTGCTTGGTTATCAAATCTCTAATAGTTTCCTCAAGTTCTAAATACAAAGTGAAGGAATAAAGTCAGAACTGAAGAGGTAGGAGGACAAACCTTTCTGAAGACTTCCATTTAGAAAAAGGAGGAAAATGACACTATGGGGTATTAGGCAAGGAGGGGGAGGAACTTGGATTTGGGAGGGTCTTGGGAGGTACTCAGATGCTTACAGGCCAAGGACATCAGGCAGGTGGGAAGAGGGGAGACCAAGCAAGAATAGTTCCAATGTTCAAAGCAGGGACAGTACGCTTTCTGTCCAAATGTGTTGGACTAGGGGTATGGCACAGAGGCAGAGCATCTGCCTATTATGCATGGGCCATGGGTTCCACTCCCAGCACTGCAAAGAAAAAATAAAATGACCATTTCACCAAATCAAGTCAGTCAACTATATAGGGGTGTGGGGAGGCTGAAAATACAAATGAACCCAAAAAAATAGGAATTCGAATTCAAGCCAGTCTGGTTTTATTATTATATTTATTTATTTAGGTTCTGGGGATTGATCCCAGGGGCACTTAATCACTGAGCTGCATCCCCAGCCCCATTTTTATTTTTTATTTTGAGACAGGGTCTCGATACAATGCTGAGACTGGCTTTGAATTTGTAATCCTCTTGCCTCAACCTCACAAGCAGCTGAGATTACAGGCATGGGCCGTGACCTGGCTTCAGTCTGGTTTTAGTAGTTACGTTGTAAACCTATAAATTACCTAGCTGCAAATGTAAGTATGTTGGGATTCTAAATTATAGCAACCTGACTTGGTACACAATGTTCTCAAGACATGGAGGGCAAATGAGATGCCAAGGGAATTTGGGTTTGACTGTGATGATGCTATCCATGGAAGGCCCTTCTCCATTCCCCAGGAAGAAGGCGTGATGGAGCTCTTTCTGATGGAGAGAACTCCAGCTCTTGAGATATGCCTTCCCAAACTGTTGGCCTTTAAAGGTCAAAGATGAGCCCTGCACCTGATAATCCATTCTAGCTCAACAATGACAAATTTCTGTTTTTTGTTTTTTTGTTTTTTCTGTGTCCCCTCCTTGGGTGTTATAATTTCATGCTGACCTCTAGGAGCCTGTCTGCTATCTGGCCTATATTTCCATTCTTTCCATTCTGTCTGCTATCTGGCCTATATTTCCATTCTCTCCTTAAATTCCAGTATTTTGAAATTTAGCCAACATGCATGGTTTAACCTGATTTACTCTTATGATTTTATATGCAAACTGACATCTCCAGTTTTGCCAAACTGGGAGTACTAACGCTTTGATGTGGTGCACAGATAGGGGCATCTCTTGCTTTCAAAATGCTATTATGTGTCCTATGTATAGAACTGAGTGCAACACTGACCACGTGGAAGTACCATGGTTTTGTAGAAGAATAAAACATAGGAATGCTATTATCTGGTTTCAGGAATCACCAAAAAGTGTCCCCTTCTGGCAGCTATCTTGTGGACCGCTATAGCATTTGCCACCTGGCACATAGCGGCCACTCACAAACACTTGTGAAGCAAAAGTGTCTTGGTTTCAGCTTCCTACTGACAAACATATAAGCATGTGCACACATATACACAGGTCATATATATACATAAGAAAGAGCACAAGGAAAACCTTCAAAATCAACACTTCAATACTTTTCCCTCTAAAAGTGACATTTGTCTATCTGCTATGAAGGAGTTTTCTTTGACATCCATTCTTTCAAATCCATTATAATTAGTCTAATATCTAACTATAGCAGCACCTTTTAACTGGGATTCCTGCAGCTGAGATCCTAACCTTCCAATCTTTCACCTGGACATATGCTCCTCCCAATACTTTCCGGCATTTAGATGTTCATCAGCTTGATAGTTTGTAATTCACGTTCATCTCTTTGCCGCTCTGACCTAATCTAGGCCTCCACTGGCCTCCAACTGCTCCTGCTACCCCAAGGCCACTCTGCAGCCTGGCATTTGAGACCCATGACTGTACCCTTTGAATCTTGTTTCCCATGACTCCACCCAACAGACTCCCTCTGTTCTGGACAGCTTTATCACTTCAGCATTCCCCAAACACAACAACCTGGGTATTCAACATCCTTTCCCCTTTGTTCCAGTTTCCCAAATTCTACACAACACTCAGGGTTCCGCTGCAGAATGAGTTTTCCACTCAATCAGAGGGCTCCAACACTGTGGCTTTAGAGAAACGGGATGATTCTGGCCCTGTGCCAGATTCTAGCCCTGTACTAGCGCAAACTTTTTTTTTTTTTTTTTAAAGAGAGAGAATGAGAATCAATTTTTATTGAGTTTTTCACGTGGCTTTCGTTGCTCTGACACTTAGTTGTGTATGTGGGTGCTGGGGTTTGAACCAGGCAAACGCCGTAACCGCCAAGCCACTGCTCCAGCCCCACTAGTGCAAACTTTGATAGCATGAGGTCCTTAGAAAGTGCGGAAGCGATCGAGGCTTTCTGGCTGCAAGCTGTAAAGGACGAAAGTCACCTTAAAAGTCTTGTCATGTTCTCGTTTTCTCCAGCTTGTAGTCATTATTTTATTATTATAACAACCTCAGTTTCTTTATGTATTACCCAAGTGAACAATTTTTTTTAAAACAAGGAATTGAACCCAGGGGTGCATAATTTAACCACTGAACCACATCCCTAGTCCTTTTTATTTTTAATTTTGGACAGGGTCTCATTAAGTTGCTGAGGGCCTTGCTAAATTGCTTAGGCTGGCTTTGAATTTGGGATCCTTCTGCCTCCACCTCTGGAGCTGCTGGGATTACAGGCATGTGCCCAGCCCAATTGAACACATTTGCTTTTTAAAAACATCTCATGGGCTGGAGTCACAAGTTGTGAAAGCTGGTGTAACAAATACTTCCATTGGTGGCCAGATCTGTCCAGGGCTGAATCTGCACATGATTTGGCTGGTGAAAAACCAGAATTACACATTCACAAGAGCAGAGGTTTTCATCCATTCCCCTAGTGAAGTTGTGTGCTTACATTTTATCATTAATAAAGCCTGATACAAAACAGGCTTTCTTGGTTTTAACTAAAAGTGAGGGAATATCTAGTGAAGGGAATTCTGCAAATGACAAAGCCTGAAACAATGTTGCCTTCCTTCCCGAAGCTGTAAACACACAGTGATACAGTTGACCCAAATGGCATCTGGCGACCACAGCAGGAGCCTGTTCTCAGGTGGCAGCAACAATGGGCTCCACTTTCTCCTGCTGGACAGGATGTGGAGGGCTGACTGTGGTTCAGGGAGAGCCTCCACTCATGCCAGATCCTAGGAGGGTTCAAAGCAAGGCCCTGGAGGCAGTGACCAAACTCACAGTCATCAGGAGGCAGCAAGGAGGAAGTTCCACAGTATCCCCTAGAGGGAAAGGAAAGGGGAGCTAACTCCCGGCCAGACTGCATCCCAGGACTCCGAATCCAGGGTAAAGGGAAAGAAAAGCAAAGAGGAACAGAGGAACAGAGGGAGTAACGCTCTGAACTTACTGGCACACAGAGGCCCCATTTCTTTCTTTCTTTTCTTTTAAAGAGAGAGGGACAGTGAGAAAGAAAGAAAGAGAGAATCAATTTTTATTTAATTTTTCATCTGGCCTTTGTTTCTCTAACACTTCATCGTGTGTGTAGTACTGGGGATTTGAACTCAAATCCTCTCACATGCCAGGCAAGCCCCATAACTGCCTAGCCACTGCTCCAGCCCCAGGCCCTATTTCTTGCTTTGACATATATGATTGGTCACAATAGCAAGCAATAATGCATACATATTATTGTATATGATGTGATATTATACACATAAAATGGGTTGGAAAGACTTTTTTCAACTAGACAAGAATTCCACAAGCTCTTGCATAATTGTTCTTTTTCTTTTTCTTTTTTTTTTTTTGTACCAGGGATTGAACCTAGGAACTCTTAACCACTGAGCCACATCCCCAATCCTAAGTCCTTTTTATTTTTATTCTGAGACAGGTTCTTGCTAAATTGCTTAGGGCCTTGCTAAACTGCTAAGGCTGGCTTTGAACTTGTGATTCTCCTGTCCCAACCTCCTGAGTTGCTGGGATTTACAGCATGAGCCACCACACCTGGCTAAAAATTTTAAATGGCATTAATAGCTCAATATGGAGATGACTGGGAATTTGAGCCATATCCTTACTGGAGAATATTCTATGGTCATTATAACGAACAAGTCTTTAGAGTTGATGCAAGACATTTTTAATAAGTATTGTTAAATGAGGAATGTATAGAAATCCCATTTTTAAAAAACCAAGGTATGTATTACTCAAAGGTCCAGAAACAGAAACAGGGGAAGAAGAGGGTGATAGAAAACAAAACAAAAACATTAAAAATAACAAGGTTCCTAATAAAATGCAATAATTACATAAAATTATTTAAAAGCCAAATGTTAGAGGTATGTTAGTGCTTCTCAGGGTAAAAATATTTCAGGTGAATTTTATACTTTTCCTTCTACTTTCCTACATTTTAATGGGAATTATAAACATTACATAATCAGAATTATTTTCAATAAGGAAAAATGTGAATGAGTCAAAATACTGAAGGCAAGAAAAATAATGTTTCTGAAGTCTTCCTGGCCAAAACATAACACACCAGTAGAATTTTGCAACATTCATGACCAAAAGAGATTTTCACAATCATCTTCAAAATGAAAAAATCAAAGTTCAATATTAATAACTGTCACAAAATATTTATGATAATTATTAATTATTATATTGAAGCCAGGGTCTAAATCTAATTTTTAATGCACTTTTCCAATGGCTTAGAGCACACCAAGTGCTCAATCAATCGTCATTAATTGACAAGCACATTTCAAATCATGTGAATTATTATGGCAAAGATGCTGTTATTCAGTATACAAATGCTATTAAGAGTAAAATCTCATCTAAAAAGTAATATGAGAGCCAGAGAGGTTTGATGAAAATAATTCAGTTATGAAATTTAATCTGTCACAAAAACAGTAATAAAGCTAAATAACAAAAATTTTCCTCCTGCTCTAGCTGGGAACAGAGGCACATGCCTGTAATCCCCACAATTTAGGAGGCTGAGGCAGAAGGATTGCAAGTTCAAGGCCAACCTTGGCAACTTGGCTATACCCTGTCTATAAAAATAAAAGTA
>PVKS010021427.1:0-35206 GCA_004027875.1 Aplodontia rufa | reverse complement strand
GTTTTATTTAGTTTTTCATGTGGCATTTATTGTTCCTACACTTCTTTGTGTACATGGTACTGGGGTTCAAACCTGGGTCCTCATGCATGCCAGGCAAGCACTGTAACTGCTGAGCCACCGCTCCAAGTCCCCACCCCATTGTATTTTTTTTATTTTAAAAGAGAGAGGGACAGTGAGAGAGAAATAGAGAATCAATTTTATTTTGTATTTCACATGGCTTTCGTTGCTCAGAGACTTCATTGTGTACGTGGTGCTGGGGTTCGAACTTGCGTACTTGCACATGCCAGGCAAGCACCGAAACCACTGAGCCACCACTCCAGCCCCTTGACTGTATTCTTAAAAACATTTATCAAATACCTGCTATGCAAAAACACATGGTACAAACTCTCCCAGAACACTCCCATAAGGCTTTTTAAATGAGTTTTTTAATTGGAATATAGTTTATACACCATAAAGTTCATGTATTAAAGCATACAGTTCAGTGGTTTTTAGCCGTCTCAGTATTTTCTTTAACACTGTTTCCACGGTTCCACAGTACTTTTAATTCTGTTTCCACCTTTCTCCAGGAAGCGCACGTTTAGTAATTGTCCATCACTGTACTTCTGTGGCTAGCAGATTCCATCCTGTAGTAAATAATCAGTATGTATTTGGGGGATGAATGAGTTACCATATTTGTACATGTTGAAGCTGTTTAGATTTCTGTTCTCAAAGGGAAATTTGCATTTTACCCTTTTGGTTTTAAAAAATCAAAATGAAGGGGCTGGCGTGATGGCTCAGCAGTTGGAGAGCCTGCTTTGCAGGCGTGAGGAACCAGGTTTATCCTCAGCACCACGTACACAACTAAGTCTCAGAGAAACAAAGGCCAGATGAAAAATGTAAATAAAATTGATTCTCTCTTTTAAAAAAAAATGAAGAAGAAAGATCAACTTTTCAAAGCAAGAAAGTTTTGGAAACTATAATTCTGGAGAAGTGCTTTTATTACAGAATGAACCTGCTAGTAATAAAAATGTTAAATACATTGAGATTCAAAAGTCTAATTAGAGGAGGAAAGGCTCCCAATTAAAGTATATTAGATAATAAAAAGGATCTCTTTCCTGCTTTAAAGTTGGTTTATGTAAACCTATTTCTTAATACGGTTCTAAGGGATGGGCTGTCGTCTTAACATTTTAAGACAACCAAAGTCACCAAAGTCTAGGATAAACCATGAAAGCTGCCATCAAACAGAGCAGTGTTTTTGGCTTTCTGGTGCTTTCCAAACCGGCAGCTCCTGTTGGGTTTTCTGTTCCATCTGATAGAGAACTCCTTAGGGCTGCGGCTTTATTTTTTTCTCTAACATAACTGAGCCTAGTGTCAGTCACATGGAACAGCAGAACAGAGCGGGGAAAGATGATCATGCACCTGTTGGAAGCTGAGTGGGACCCACAAAAGAACCATCGCCAGCCTTCATATTCTGGAAGGAGAGGGCAGAATCTGCTCACAGGCAGCTTGACTCAGTTTCCAGACCTTCCTGCAGGTGAGCAGATGGTGACAGAGGCTCAAAGGAGGCCGCTGCTCCTGGCTGCGTCCTTCTCTTCATACTCTGCACCCCGGATGGGGGGCGGGTGATTCCACGTCTGTCTCGCAGGCCTGACCGTCCCTCTGTGACCGTGTGAGTGCATGCCTGTGTGGGAGAGGATATTCGCAAACGATGGAGGCCGGGAGTAATGAAAGAGTCCTAAAGAGAACAGGAGGAAAGGAGAGCAGAGAAAACACCCCATCTGCCAGGATCCACCTGGGCCCCTTGGCTCCTTGACTCTTCCATGGCCTAGGTTTAAAGGCACAGAGGGAAATGGGGGTTCTGCCCTTTTCAGCCAGGTTCCAGGCTAGCTGGGTCCAGCTGGGCTGAGTGGAGATGCAGAGGAACTGGTAGTCCCCCTGCACCTCCCATGCCATCTCTCCTCTCCGCCACACCTTCATCCTCACCTCCTCTGGCTGTCATTCCCTCTGCCCACCATCTGCCGCTCCCTCCACCTACAGCCCACCCTCTCCACCGCCCCTGCCCAGGTGGTGACACCCAGTGTTGATGGAGCTGCTGCCCTCGCTTGCTCTGGGGAGCGCATTCTTGGTTTCTCAAATTGAGCCCCCCCACTTACCCATCTGAAACCTGTTCTGTTTGACGGGCAGGTTCTGCAGCACATCATGAGAAAAACTGGGCCCTGGGGTGGGGTCTGCTTTTACTGATCTATTTATTTTTTATTTTATTTATTTATTTATTTTTAAAGAGAGAAGGACAGTGAGAGAGAGAGAGGAGAGAGACAGAATCAATTTTTTTAAATTGAGTTTTTCTCATGGCTTTCGTTGCTCTGACCCTTAGCTGTGTACGTGGTGCTGGGGTTTGAACCCCTGTACTTGGTCATGCTGGGCAAGCGCTGTAACCACCGAGCCACCACTCAGCCTGCTTTTACTAATTTATTTATTAATTTATTTATTTTTAAAAGAGAGAAGGACAGTGAGAGAGATAGAGAAAGAGAGAAACAACTTTACTTAGTTTTTCACATGGTTTTAGTTGCTCCAACATTTAGTTGTGTACATGGTGCTGGGGTTTGAACCCGGGTCCTCGTGCTTGCCAGGCAAGTGCCAAAACCGCTGAGCCACCACTCCAGCCCCTGCTTTTGCTAATTTGAAGCTCAATTTGTTACTTTAAAAAAAAATTGGACGTTGATAATGTGCTCTTTGAGTTTCCATTTATCTTCTGCTGGAAGTGGCCTCCAGGGGACAACTTGTGACATTTTCTCTGGGTGGAGATGGGCATCCTAACCACCTTCCCTGATCTGAAGGTAGACAAGGAGAGGGCGGGGCTGCAGATCAGGCCAGGTGGGCTTTCTTCTCTGCTGGGTGCTGTGCCCAGGCCTGAGGAGAGGAGATGAAAGGCCAGCTTTTGGTGTGATTTTGATCTGTTGGGCAGTCCGTTTGTTTTCTTGCTTGTTTGCTTTGGCAGGCTAGGCAAGCCTCAGAGAATACCTTCATCAGGAGGCTCAGCGTGAGTCTTGTTGATATGAGTGAAATGCGTTTCTGGCTGCATGAGGTAAAACGAGCAGTTGGTGTATTTAATGTTACTTTGCTGTTTGGTGTTTTGTGAAACAGCATCAGTCTCTGCGTATGCTCCTCACCTTCTAGCTCAGCGTGGCTGCTGAGAGACTGGGCTTAAGAATTCACAGAAGGAACTGCACGGCAGGGTTCCAAGCTCAGGGAAGTCACTGAAGGCAGAGGGCGGCAGTGAGTGAGACCGGTCACAGAGACCAGGATAGCAGGGGTGTCTAGAGGGATTGAACTTTTTTAGTTGAGTTTACCATTTATTCTGCTCATTCTGCTCTGTTAAACCCAGGGCATCTCATGTACTAGCAAGCCTTTACCACTGACCTATCCCTCTAGCCCCATATTAACTTTTTTTTTTTAAAAGAAAGGGAGAGTGAAAGAGAGAATCAATTTTATTTAGTTTTTCATGTGGCTTTCATTGCTCCAACACTCAGTTGTGTATGTGGTGCTAGGGTTCGAACCCAGGTCCTCACGCATGCCAGGCAAGCGTCACTGCTCCCTCATCTTAACTTTTTAAGGCAGTAGGCACATTTGCAGTGTTGTGTAACTGGCCACACCATCCACCCGCAGAACCCTTTTCATTCTGCAAAACAGAAATAAACAGCAGCTCTCCATTGCACTCTCCCCCAGCTCCTGGCAGCCGCTGCTCTGCTTTCTGTCTGTGACTTTGACTACTCGAGGTAACACATGAGTGAAATCATACATATTTGTCCTTTTGGAGTTGGCTCATTTCACTTAGCATGTCTTCAGCATTCATCCATGTTTTAGAATATGTAAGAATTTCCTTTTTAAGACAGACTAATATTCCACCGTGTCCATATATTACGTTACGTTTATCCATTCGTGCTTTGACAGCTAAGTTGCTTCCACAATTTAGCTATTAGAAATAGTACTTCTGTGAACTTGAATGTGCAAATATCAGAGTTCCTGTGTTCCAGTTTTTGGGGAAATGTACCCAGAAGTGGAATCGTTAGATTAGATGGAATTCCATTTTTAATTTTTTGAGGAACCTTCCTATGCTCTTCCACAGCACCTCCATACTGTTTGCGTTCTTGCCCATAGAGCACAGGGCTCCAGTTTCCCCACATCCTTGTCAATAGTTGTTATTTTCTGTTGTTTTAAATTCTGTCCTAATGGGTGTGTCCTGTGGTTTGGACTTGCATTTTTTCCTGATGGTTAGTGATGTTCTTTTTATGTGCTTGTTGGCCATCTTTATGTCTCTGCAGAAATGTCTGTGCACACCCTTTCCTCCTTTGTGGATGGAGCTGTTTATTTTGTGGCAGTTAAGCGGTCGGAGTTCTTCTCGTATTCTGGCTGTTAATGACAGCAGACACATGATTTGCACATCCATTCTTCCATTCCCGTGGGCCTTTTCTTAACTTCTGAGTTTCCTTTGATGCATCAAAGTTTTTTTTTTTTTAATAATTCTGATGGTGTCCACTTTATTTATTTATTTTTTAATTTAAACTTTAAGCTTTTATGTTCAGGTCTTTGATCCATCTTGATATATGACGTCAGCCCCCCTTCAGTTTGCTGGGCTTGCAGGTGTGCACCCCACACCTGCTGACCTTGGCTCTGAGAGATTTGTTAGGAAGACAGTCTTGCCCCTTCATTCACTGCTGTTCTCAGTCCACTCTACTGCAGGGCACTTCCTCTGGGGGCCCTCCCTTGGCTGTCTCAGGGAAGTGCCACTTGTCTTTCTAGGTCTCTGTTGCAGCTTTAGCTCCCTTCAAGTCACAAAAGAGATTACGAGTAGTCTGGAACAGATGTTTCTTCTCAAAGAATGTTCTTAAAGTTCTCAGAATCCACCCTCTTGAGGTAAGAGCTGTATCTCCCTGTAAACCCGGGAGCTGTAATCGTCAGTGTCACATTTTCTCTCTAGGACAACCCGAATTTTAAGTTGCGCTGAAAGGGACATTCCACAGTAAGCAGAAACTACACAAGGTGAAAAACACACACCGTAGTGCCACAGGCCAGAGGTGCAGTATAAAAGCCCATCTGTGACAGACGGAGAAGTGGCCTTCTAGGTCTGCGTTTTGATTGAAGCAGTTTCATGAATTTTAGTTAAGTATGTAATCCTGTGACTCAGTCAGTCACCAAATACTGATTGAACACTTACTGAGGACCAAGGAACCAAGAGGAATGCAATATAAAATATTTTCCCACTTAAAGACCACAGATGAAATGAGAGGGGACAGGTTTATGAAATTTAGCATTATGAGTTCTATCCGGTCAACATTTATTGAGTCCTCACCATGGACAAGGCTGTATCTAAACCTGCATGGAATAAAATAATGCCCTTGGGCCATTTAGCAGTTGTCTTTGTAGAATTCAATGAAATTGGGCTGGAATGTGGCTCAGTGGTAGAGCACTTGCCTAGCATTTGCAATGTCCTGGTTCAGTCCCCAGCACTGAGAAACAGACAAAAAAGGTTTCGATGAAATTAATGTGAAGCATGAAAGCCCCTTGAGAGTCTCAGGTGTTTGAAATGTTACTTATTTAATTAATTGGTTTGTTCTGGCGCTGGGGATTGAACTCAGGACCTTGCACATGATAAGCACTTGCTCTCCCACTGAGCTATACCCCAGTCCTCAGTTTGAAAATTTATTCACAAGGACCACAGTGGGGATATTTGCTGCAGGCAGGCTTCACTTTCAACTGATCTTTCACCAGTTTTTTTTTTCCCCCAGGGCTGAGGATCGAACTCAGGGCCTTGTGTGTGCTAAGCAAGCGCTCTGCCACTGAGCTAAATCCCCAAACCCTTTTCACCAGTTTTGAAACCTCCATTTTGATATCATTTTTGTTGTAATAAGACCCTTTGATGATCTGAAGCTTGGCTGAATGTCAATACTTCTGACTCGAGATAACTTATCATTAAGACGATAATGGCACACACATGCACACATATAGATAGCTGTGTGTGTGTGTATGTGTGTGTGTGTTGTGTATGGTTACTTTTTTTTGCAAATAAAATGGATCATTTTGGCTAGATTTTCATTTAAGGACTGAGAACATTACAGTTTAAGAAATGATTTAGCACCCAGTGTTCATTTTTCACATAAATTTCACTTTTCTTCAGGCTGAAGTCATAGGTGTCTGCATGTGTGCTGGTACTTTGAAGCAAGGACTTTTGTAATATATACAGTTGCATCTAAAGCATCCATGAACGAAAGAAAAAAGTTGCTTTAAAAATATTGTAAAGCCATGCAATTAAGCATTTCGTTGTTTAGAATTCATACCACAGCTACTTCAGTTGCAGCGAGTGTCCAAAAGCTAAAATATTCTATCATAAAGAATATACAGGGAGCTGGAGCGGTAGCTTGGTGGTTACGGCACTTGCCTGGCATGTGCAAGTACACGGGTTCAAACCCAGCACCCACGTACACAGCTAGCTGTCGGAGCAACAAAGCCATGAGAAACACTCAAAAACTGTCCTCCTCTGTTTAAAAAAAGCAATATACGGGAGCTGGAGCTGTGGCTCCTGAATTTAAAAGAATCTGTTAAGCTGGGCATGGATTACAAGCCTGTAATCCTAGTGACTCAGGAGGCTGAGGCAGGAGATTGAAAAGTTCAAAGCCAGCCTCAGCAACTTAGCGAGACCCTGTCTCAAAATTAAAAAATTTTAAAAAGGCTGTGGCTGTGTGGCTCAGTGGTGAAATGCTGCTGGGTTCAATCTCCGGCACAAAAAAGAAGAAAAAAGTGTAGAATATACTGTAGCAAGTAAGCGATGAGAGAGCGAGGGAGGAGTGTACAGGAAGACTGGAGCTCTCTGTACAGGGTGTGGTTTGGGTGCTGTTGCACACGCTGCACATGCGCGGTGGAGCAGGGAGTTAGAGGTGTCATCAGATTTAGAGAAGCGACTGGAGGCAGCAGGATGCACCCTCAGGCTTGTTCCTCATTGTGAATGAGCACCTAGCTTGATGGAGGCCTTTGAGTGAGGGAGTGGGTGGAGACTTCATTCCCGAGGTCTAGCTGGGTGGTGCCACAGGCCCATAATCCCAGCAATCAGGAAGCTGAGGCAGGAGGATCACAAGTTCAAAGCCAGCCTTAGCAGCTTAGGGAGGCCCTTATCTCAAAATAAAATAAACAAAAACAGACTGGGGATGTTGCGCAATGGTTGAGCACCTCTGGGTTCATATCCAGTACCAGGAAAGAAAAAGAAAAAAAGTGTGAACTCTGTGAGGACTGGAAACAGTGAATGAGGAGAGTTAACCAGCCCACCTTCCTTCTTCTCCCCTCCCTTCTTCTTTTATCCCCTGTTAATCTTTTCATGGGGACAGTTGGACACATTTGTATGCCAGAGAGAAGAGAAGAATGGTAATGAAGGAGAGAAATCTGAAAAGAAAGAACAGACTGCTGATGGCTCCTTTTCACGCAGTCTGGAGAGGGCTGCTGCCTTCCTTGGAGAATGAGGCACTCACAGGGCTGGGTGTCTTTGCCGGGGCACCTCATTAGTATTTATTTACAGCAGGTCCGAGTCATCGCACGTGGCTTGTTTCTATACTTTGGTCTACACAGTATTTACTAAAGAGATAGTTATGTAAGGAAGCAGAATTGCTAGATCATTCCATTGGAGAACCCAGGAATACTAAACATCCGGCCATAAGGCACAGCCAGAGAGCATATAACGGGAAGAACTGGAGTATTCCTGTATGCATATTAATGTGGACATGTGGTTGGGTGCAGATGGCTTTGGTGGGAATCGATTGTAGGGGACCCCCAGGCAGCAGAGCAGAGTGGTTTAGCGTGAGCTCAGGAGGCGGCAGAATGGCAGAAATCCTGGCTTTGCCACTGCTAGCTCAGTGATTGCACCAAGTAACCCAGTCTCTGCAAGCCTCAGTTTCCCTTCTATAGAAGGGGACAAAATAGAATGGAGGCGCCTCAAAAGACTAGGTGTGGAACAACCATATGAACCAGCCAACCACTTCTCTGTATTTACCAGGAAGAGTTAAAGCCATCTTACTACCGTGATGCATGCATGCCCATGTTTATAGCAGCTCAGTTCACAACAGCCAAACTATGGAACCAGCCCAGGTGTCCATCAGTGGATGAAGAAAATGTGGTGTCTGTACAGAACGGAGTTTTATTCAGCCACAAAGAAAAATGAAATTATGGCATTTTCAGGAAAATGAACAGAACTAGAGATCATTATGTTAAGTGAAGCAAGTCAAACTCAGAGGGTTAAGGGTCACGTGTTTTGTCTCATTTGCAGAAGCTGGAGAGGAAAAAGGAAAACAACTTGGGGTGGATTTCCTCAAAATCAAAAGGAGATCAGTAGAGGAGAGGGACCAAGGAATGGGAGACAGGGAGGGGGCAAATGCTGGGGCAAATTGTATCGTTATATTGTGTGCATGTATGAATGTGTAACAACAAATCCCATCAATATGTACAGCAAAAATGCATCAGTGAAAAATGTGGACAAGCTAATGCCCACCTTTGGAGGCTGCAGTGAGGACCATCGGAAATACTTTGAAAATTTGTGCAGCGATACTCACTGAGCCAGGCACTTGCTGTTCTTGGCCCTGGGCTGCAGCAGCGAGGGAAATGGGTGCTGTCTGGGAGCCTCCCCTCCCCTGAGTCCAGAAAAGGGGTCCATTTTTCAAGGGATATCTGCGACACCCCAAGCTTGTGCCCAAGCATGTGTAATAAACAGAAGCCAACACAGTGGACTTCACATATAGGACATCACAAATAGTGGGGGGTAATGGAAGCCTCAGACTCCTGGGCTCAGTGGATCCTCCTACCTCAGCCTCCTGAGTGGCTGGTACGAAGGCAAATGCCACCAATATTTTTTTTTTCAGATGAGAAAGTAGGGCTTCCATTGGCAAATGAATTTAGAATATGGTATTGCACATTTTTAATTTGAAAAAAGAAATTTCTTGGTATTATTGTTGTGTGCATGCACGCTGAACAATTGAGGTATTGATATTAGTCAACGATAATCGTTTGTGTGCCCAGGAAATTCCAATAACTCCAACGGGGCCTGGGTGCTGATTTTCATGCACTTGAGCTTCTTCCTTTTCTTCTTGTTAAATGCTGAGTCTGAGGGGGGAACTACACCTTCCCGACTTACGCTTGACACAGGTTTTCTCTGAATCATCCTCCTATTGTGCCACATGTCTGAGGGAGGAGGCAGGATTGATGAAGCAGCTGTGGAAAAGAAGTATTACTTTTGTGGGAAATGAAGTACAGGATTATTTTCATAAAAGAGGAGAGGAGGGGCTGGAGTGGTGGCTCGTCGGTTCCGGTGCTTGCTTGGCATGCGCGAGTACGCGAGTTCAAACCCCAGCACCACATACACAGAGCCAAGTGTCCGAGGAATGAAAATCACATGAAAAACTAAATAAAAAATGTTTCTCTCTTTCTCTCTCTTACTGTTCCCTCTTTCTTAAAAAAAAAAAAAAAAAAAAAAAAAAAGAGGAGAGGAATGGAAATCACTGTGTGGGTTTGACCCCGAGGAACGGGGTATGATGGGCAGTGCTGTCCCAGGGCGGGTAGATGAGTCCAGGTTTGTTTGTGATGGTAGCCACCCAAGCGCCAGCAGGACAAAGGTTGCCAGCAAGGCAGCGCGGTGGTGGATGATAGGAGCAGCAGGCCAGGTGGATGTAGGCGTCTCCAGTGGCTCTGTCATCGGAAGAACATTGCCACTTTGGGAACTACCCTCAAACCTCTTCGCCAAATGCAATTCATTAAGCCTACCCACTCATTCATGGAATTCCCTTTATCAAAAGGAAGCTCTTTTAAAGAGAGAATTAGGGACCTGCCCTCATTAATTAAAAATAAACCTTTTATTTTTTCTGAAGCCAGAAAAGCTGTGTGTAATTACAGTCTGGGTAAAGGTGACCTCACTCTTGGGCTTACACCCACTAGGCACTTGGCTTACCTGCCCAAGCAAGTCTGACCGGGACTTCAGAGAAGTTGGCCTTTGTCCTCACAGGTTGAGACATCCCTGAAGCCTCCCCAGTGTGTCCCTGGACAGCTACCAGCTCTGTGACTCCCCCACGAGTGGAGGGGCCATCTGGACAGGCTGGAAGCGCTTAATGCCCTGCTTTCCCCTCGAAGTGCTTGTTTCAAGAAGAATAGCTGAAAGGAGGCAGCTCTATGTGGATTCCCTGGGAATGAAGCGTAGATTGTAACTCAGGTTTTTTTGGGGGGGTGAAATATCCTCTGTATTCTGTTCAGTAATCCCCACCAGTTGTGTGCTTTTTTTTTTAAGTATCTCAATGGAGGAGAAGTGGGTTTACACTGATCTGCAAAAGGAAACTCTCTCAAGTTTTGCTCAACTGGCAGAGAGATTTTAAAAATAGCTCCTGAGGTCTGCATTGTGGAGCGCCATGTGTGAGATCTTGGATGACATGTGTGCTACATGTCACAAAGCCCTTCACAAGTGTCACCTAATTAACTGCGTGCCGACAGGTGGCAGGCCCCCTTGGTGGCTTCCAGGGAGAGGGAGCTCCTGCACATCCACCACCAGCCCACAGCTGGGAGAATCCCAAAACACAAAGTGTACCTTCCTTGGCTTGCAGTCAGAACAGGTAGCCAACATCTTCCCGGAGACGTGGGTGATTATTAAGTGAGATTCAACCCCATCCTTAGCTACTTGTGGATTTTGCCAGACAAAGCCAGTCATTGATAGCAGGATGTATCCTGCGGAAACATTCAGGAGAGACCAGGACTTGGAGACCCACCCACTGCAGAGGCCTCATTGCAGGGATTTGCTGGAGAGGGTCAGTCCTTGAGCATGGAGTTCAAGTCTGAGTGAACAGCAGGTGATGGGGGCCCTTCAGACAGGACAGTGGGGTGGGAGTGCCTCTGGGAACTTAGGGTAGCCCCATTGGTAGGTCTGGTAGCAGATAGAAGAGACTCACCACTAAGCTGAATGTGGATGGGGCCTGGGGAGAACATGAGGGTCAATTTGCAGATATCAGGAAACATGACTTTAGAAGGAAGAAAAACAGAACGGAACACCTGGGCATGGGCTAGGGAGTAGGGGAGGAGAATGGAAACGCAGGAAGCTAAACCGAGCCTTCAGGGATCCCTAGATGTTAGCATGCCAGTTAAAAGCATGTACTCAGGGTGACATCAGAGGTACTCTGTAAACGCTGCCATTTTTTTAGTGTGTGAACGAGGGCAAGATTTCTCCAAACCTCAGTCTTTTCATTAGTAAAAATGGAAACAGTAAAACTACTTATCTTGCCAGGTTTCTTAGAAGATTAAGTGGAAAAAGAAAAAAATATATGCAGTGCCTAGAGTGGCCTGGGGCACCAGGTAAGCAAGCACTTGATAAAAGGTGGCCATGATGGACGGGTAGTAAAGAGGAAGATGCTGATCACGTTACGTTGCATTACTCTAATGAGACGCTCAAGGTAATTCACTTTTGAAGAGAAAAGGTTTATTTTAGTTCGTGGTTACCACTATTTTCTGTCAAGGCAGCCACAATGTTAGGAGTATACAGTGGCATAAGTCACTCACCTCATGGATCATGAAGAGGACAGGAAATGGAAGAGATGGGAGGGGTTGTCCCATGATTCCCTTCCAAGTCATGCCCTCCATGAGTTAAGGATCTCCCATTAAATCCCCACCCCCTAAAGGTGAGTCATCTTGGGGACCAAGCCTTTACCATGTGGACCTTTGGGGGCACTCATTCAAACTGGGGAGATCCAGTGATTGCCAGCAGAAGGGTGTGGGGTGTCAGCTGAGAACTAGCAGGGTCACCATGGTGGGCTCTTAGTAGTTCTTGGGGTTTCTGAGCTACGTCCCCAAGGAGTCTTGCTGCTCTTTCTGTTGTTAAGTGTTAGCACCTTAGTGTAGATAATAGTCAGTTCAATTTTTAAAATGGGTACCATTTGACTATAATTATTTAAGGGGAGATTTTCAAGAAAATAATTATTTACTTTGGTTCGCAAAGCACTCCATTTCATTTCCCCCGGTGGTCTACTCAGGATCAGCAGGGACAAGTGGCAGTCTGTAATCCCTAACAAAATCCTCGACACATGTGATCGAGTATATATAGAAAGCTTCACGTGACTTCTGTCCTTCCTTGAACCTGTTTCTCTCATTGTTTTGCTTCATTGCTTCCACGCAGTTCTCTCTTGTGCTTTGCAAATCAGATTACACAATATCAATACCCAGGACCTAAAAACATAATAAAAATTGAAATTCAATTTATAAATGTTTAATGTTCTCCTGCCACATGTGGAATGCTAGGCTTTATATACCATGATGTCTCCACTTGCAGTTTCCCATATTCTAATTGCGTGTGTGTGTGTGCCCGCATGCATGCATGGGTGCATGTGTTGGGGGGGTTGAACCCAGGCCTCCTGCATGCCCGGCAAGTGCCTGCCGTAAGTCACATCCCCAGTCCTCTACCACCTTTTGTTTATTCATTTAACAAATATTTATTAGTCCACACCAGGTATTTTGCTAGGTCTTTGGACAGTGGTGAGCAGTGACCAGAAGGGCACTGAATAGTGTGACAACATCTGGTGCTGGCAGTGCCTGACTCAGGCCCAGGGTTCAGGGAGGCCATGAGAAGGTGGCCATCTTTAATTTTCTTAAACTTCTGACAGAAATGCACACTGACCTCCAGCCCCCAAGCCATGACTGCAGGCCCCTCTCCAACACGGAGTCTTGCCTGGCAACCCTTCCCTTCTTGGTTCTTGGCTCTTCAGCCATTCTCATGAAGTGTGTTGCTCACCCCTGCATTATAATGTTTTTATTTTACTTACTGCTCTGGGAATAACTTACAGAAAAGACCTGAAGCATCTCTCCATTTTGAAGACCATTTTTCTCTTTTCATGAGTTGCTGAGGACATTTGCTGGTTAAAATCTAGAATATTCAAGTCTTCATAGCAACTTTAAAAACTATATATGGGCTTGGTATGCTGGTGCACGCCTGTAATCCCAGCAGCTCGGGAGGCTGAGGCAGGACGATCACAAATTGAAAACCAGCCTCAGCAACTTAGTGCAGCCCTGAGTAACTTAGTGAGACCCTGTTTTAAAATAAAAAATTTTTAAAAAGGGCTGAGGATGTGGCTCAGTTGTCAAGTACCACTGGGTTCAATCCCTGGTACTCCCCTTGCCTCCTGCAAAATGTATAGGATTTAACATTTGAAATTTAGACTAGAATGCTAGAGTTTTTGTGGTAAACGAGAACACACTTGGATTCTCTTGTTGAATTTTATAGAATGAGTGAAAAGCTCAAGTGTTGGTGCTTTGAATTTGCCTATGTTGCTTTAGGACCTGGCAGGGGAACGTGGGTGACTTAGTGTACCTTATCACTCACTATAGGGATTAGGTCTGAGAAAAGGAAAGATCTGTTTGTAGCTTTGAAATTCTTTGTCGTCTTGATTCTGTAAATAACAGTGGTGTCTCTTGCCTGATTTCAGCCTTTTGAGAGGTACACGCAGTTTTAGGGCCACAGTCAGCCCTGCTAGCCTGTTTCCCAGGCACACCAGTCTTTGTACAGGAACCCACCGATGTCACCTCCTCTGCTGCAGACGCTGGGAAAGTGCGATCCTTCTGTGTTCTCCCTTGACCGTGAGGTCCAAATGTGTTTCCTGTCTGCACTCCTCTGAGGTTTTGTTTTTTTGGTTTTTTTCTCACCAAAAAAAAAAAAGGCTATTTGCCAGGGAGACGTGGGCATAATGATTGTGTGCATGCACATTTTCTGTGCATGTAATGGGCATGATCTTATAAGAAATAAGCATGAACTACTCACCGTCCAGGCAATATTTAGGTGACTGGGGCCAGTTAAGAGGGAACAAAAACAATACCTCAATTCTTCCTTTCTGTGCTGTAAGAAAAGAGAATTTTTTTTAAAAGAGAGAGGAACAATGAGAAAGAGAGAGAAAATCAGCTTTTAATTTTTCATATGGCTTTCATTGCTCCAACACTTTGCTGTGTACATGGTGCTGGGGTTTGAACTTGTGTTCTTGCCCATGCCAGGCAAGCGCTGTAACCGCAGAGCCACTGTTCCAGCCCAAGAAAGGAGAATTTGATGAGTCAGTTAAAGGACAAGGGAGAGTAAGACAAATGTGAAGAAAATTCTTATGTTTCAGGATCTTTCATTATTTTTTTTAAAAAAGAGGCGACCGTGTATTTGTGGTTGCTTTGAATAATCCATCTTTAAGTGACAAATGTTCCCCAAAGATCTATTGTCAGAAAAGAAATCCGTCATCATATGACCAGTGTGATTTTTAAAAAGTTAATATTGCTCTTCTGTCTTGGGTCACAGTGTTCTGACTGCAATCTGGAACTTTAACAGTGTGCACATGTTTGAATGTAAATTTCAAACCAGATCTGATGCTGCGTCTCTATAAAGAATAACATTAAGGAACCTTATTTAAGTAGAAGCAGTTTTGTTCTGCTTTCTGATTGAAAAAGCAGAAAAAACTAGGAGAAAACTTAGAAGAGTCTCAAAAAGAGACTGCTTGTGCTTCCAACTCAAATATAACCACAGGCTTTTTCACCCTACATGTATATTTCAGCTAATATTGAGTTCCTACTAAGTCCCAGACACTCTGCTGAGTTCTGCAGGTGTGCTAGTGAACAAAGCATACAAATTCCTGCCCAGTGGAGTTCAGACTCCTGTATGTATGTGTGCATGTATGTATATATAAATCCACAATCAATGGTAGTTTGGTATTATACCAGATATACTGGGATTAGGTTGTATATGTGGTGTCCTTATGTTCTATAACTGTCTCTAAGGAATAATTATCCATTACTGTATATTTTTCAGTATTCTTATTTTTAATTTTATATACTTTTTTGTGAATATTCCATAATTTATATAGGTATCCTTCAATTTGAGCTATTTAGGGAATTTTCAGTATTTTGTTATCATCAATATAAATGACCTTAAACCTTTTATTTTACTTTATTTTTAAAGAAAGAGGGACAGCAAGAGAAAGAATCAGTTTTACTTAGTTTTTCATGTGACTTTCGTTGCTTCAACACTTCATTGTGTACATGGTGCTGGGGTTTGAACCCATGTCCTCACACGTGCCAGGCAAGTGCCATAACCACTGAGCTACCACTCCAGCCCAACCATAAGCTTTTTTTGGTTGTTGTTATTGTTTAAGAGAGAGAGGGACAATGAGAGACAGAGAAAGAGAGAATCAATTTTATTTAGTTTTTCATATGGCCTTCGTTGCACCAACACTTCGCTGTGTACATACGTGGTACTGGGGTTCAGACCCGAGTCCTTGCATGTGCCAGACACGTGCTGAACTGCTGAGCTTACCGCTCCAGCCCCCCATCCATAACATTTTAAATATACTTCTTCACCTTAACAACTTATCTCCTTAAGGACAATTGTTAATATGAGCTTAGCAGATTATAAAGTGAGAATATTTTAAAGATTCCTGAAATACTGTTAAATTAACACTAAGAAATATTCTATAGCTTGCACTCCTACCAACAACATATAAATATCCCTTATTTCATACTTCCCTGTATTAAATGTTATCAGGGAATAAAAAAACCCTTACCAGTTTGGGGAAAAGTAGTCTCATTAGCCTTTTAAAACTGTATTTCTTTGACTATTTGTACAAACACTTATATTTTCATATCTTTATTTCTGTGATTCATTTTTAAAGTCAATTGCCCATTTTTATCTAAATTTATGCTTATTTACTTATCTGCATTCTTTATATAGTGAGCAGTTTCATCCATTATCATGTATGTGACAAACTTTCCCCCGGGGTGGGGATTACTTTTTTTTTTTTTAATTTTTTATTTGTGGTACTACGGATGGAATGCAGGGCCTCACACATGTTATGTAGGGCAAATGCTCTAATGAGCAACACCCCCATCCTGAATATGTGCTCTCTCCACCCCACCCCCACACAACTTCTCCACTAAGTAAATCTGGAGGAGAGAAAGGAGGGAACCTCCTGCCTGCCTATGTTGGGTTTAGTCCAGGGGCTTTTGCATGCTTGGCAAGCACTCTGCCACTGCCCCAAGAGGACCCTCTTCTTGTAGGGAAGAAGTTGGATCTTAAACCAGACTCCTAACCACAGCAGCAATGACTCAGTTGCTGTGATCGAGGTACCCACAGGCATTAATGCTCAGAAAATGCATTAGTTCTACAAAGGGGTTTGCTTTGTGGTACAAATTTGTGCCTTAGTTGCTGGGGACCGTGCAGGGTCTAAATAGTCACATGACCATGGTGGGTCAACGATTTGCTTACTAGTTGGCCCTCCTCCTTGGGCCTCCCCTGTTATAGTAATCAAGGGCACACATGAACCTAATCAGGTTCTAGAAGGTAAGTACGTTCCACAGTGTGCCAGGGTAGAGCTGTAGCAGGAAAAAATTGGGCTGTGTGGCTGTGAATGAGCGAACGAGATCCTGACAAATAGCTGCTGCTCTGAGCTGTGGGGATAGATTTATGTTTAAGCCAAAGTCAACTAGGCAACCAGGTAATAATTTTGAGCAATGAAGTAAGTTTGCTACAGGAATCGTTAAAGAAACAGATAAATCACAGTAATTTCAACATGGTACTTTCACCATTCAATAAACAGGTATTTTAAATTTCATTTGCTTTTGAACTTTAGTTCAATAATTTAGAGTCAGTGATTCAGAGATTAATGCTCAGAGGGGAGGAAAATCATTATACAAGAACAGAAACGTATCATTTATGTATATTACGTTGTAGTCTTGTCTACTTGTGTTTCCATTATCAACTTGATCTTGCAAGCATTTATAATAAACAGTTTGCCCAGGGCTGAAGTTTGGCATTTGTCTCAACCTCCTGAGACTACAATTATTGTTTTGGTTTTTTTTTTTTCCATTCTCAAATGGTAACATCCATCTATGTGTTTTTGGATGTTTTACTCATTAGACAACATGACTCATTCAAAAGTTCACTTATTTTATTTTTATACTTTTTATTTTTGAAGATTTTTAAAAAATTAAACAAAAGATCCAGTTTGGCTTTGTTTTGGATTCTAGAGTCAAGCAACACTTTATATGGAATAAATATTCCCCACTTATTTTAAAAGTGAATTTGGGGTGGCTGAGTTCAGAATGCAGTGGCCTACTATTGATGTCTTTTAAAAAATGCTTGTGCGGTTTTACAAGATGATTTGAAAATATGATTCAAAGCATGGGAAAGCTGGCGGTTAAATGTCATGATAGCACACTTGATTTGATAACAAAGGCAAAAATAATAATGGCACTTCATAGAGATGAAATGTGAGCTCATCTACTAAAAGAGTAATTATAATTTGTCACCCCCAGTTCGATCAGGCCACATAATCCAGGAAAACCCATGTTCAGACACCCACGCTAGATACTGATCGGTTCAGATAGTGTTTCTATGATAATGTGGAGGCTTTGGGTTTGTCATATTCTCAGTTATCTTACATGATGGTGAGAGCTTGAAGTTCAGTGATAATTCTTCATACTCCTGGGTACTCAGTTTGTCCACTGCATGCCAAGTTGACACTTAGGAAATATTGGTTGAATAAGTGAATACATGAATGCGTGTTCAGTTGCAGGCTGTCACCAGTGTCCGAAGGTCATCCATTCCAAAGTCTTTAGTCATTAGTTCAGGACTCATAGTAATTTTACCATAAAATTTAATGCAAGATATAATTTATGCTATAAAATTTCCAATGATTATACTGCAGCCAAGTAGTAGTCACCGTAGTCAGTGAGAGGTCTGACCAGTTTCTGAAAGATCTCATCCTTCGGAGCAGATGGCCTTGCAATTCAACTTGAATGCTCTGTTGATAAGGCTTCCAGATAGTGTCCATAATTTATTCTGCTGTCAGACTCCTGGCTCTGTTTGCCCTTTTTAAAAAATGACATTGAGCCCCTTTCCTTTTAACTTTCAAACTGTTGGTCTGAACCTTAAGATCAGCCCAGAGTTCAGGTGTGGCCCCGGGTAGAGTTCTCTCCAACCTGCAGACCACCGACTCCCAAACTAGAGGCAGCTCTGCCTCCTTGATCAGGGGCTGCAAGTGTGGGGCTTTTCCCAGCCAGCGGCCTCAGCGTTACCTGAGAACCTGGTGAGAATGCTCCTTGGTAGAGCCACCCCCAGACAGACAGAGCCTGGACTCTGGGGGTGGGATCCAGCCATCTGTGTTTGACAAGCACTTCAGAGGACTAGATCTCACCAAGTTGGAGAAACTCTCACAGCGCTTGGTGGAGCCTGGTCCCGGAGTGGACGTCTGTGTGTGACTCCAAAGGGCAGCGCGCACAAAGTGGCAGACATGTCAACACCCAACATGGAGCACACGCTGCTGGACGCGAGGTGGAGGGGCCTGGGAGCTCAAGGTCCAGCTTGAAGAACAGGGTGCAGGTGCTCAGATGTGGGGGTGCTGGGACGCTGATCCAGTGTGGCCAAGCAAGCCTCAGAGTGAGCACTGCACATCCGAACGGGGCTACACAGTAGAATTCTGTCAGTATTTTGTGAAACCCAACCAAAAGTCTCCAGCCAGACTGGACATCTGTGGTAATGCTAGTCTCAAAACTTTGTTTTCCATTCACTTTCACTCATTAGAAGAAAAATCCATATACCAAGCTATAAGCTTACAGAAGCCCCCCAAATGACTACCATTTCCCGTTTCATCTGTGAATGATGCGGGTGAGATACGACATGAAAGGGCAGGAATGGGTGCAGAAACCTACAGGCGATTGCTGGGTTTTACTTTCTAAAAGTGTTTAACGTTCCTATAGATCTAAGTTGGAGATCTTTCTAAGAAATATTTGCCGAATGACTTACTTACCAATATAACGGTGTAATCCAAACATTAATCTTGAATCAAAACACGCAAATACATGTCCGGATCAGTGAAACTGCAAACACAAAATAGAAAAAGGAAGAATCAGACTTAGCCAGGAAGTGATCAGATTTACATAAATCAACTCAGTAGATATCCGCACTTCTCTGGTGCATAGGCCTGTGCTAGGCTGTGCAAGGTTCAGGCCTCGTTTGATGCTGCACCTTTAGTGCTTGGATCAGGGACCTGCCCTGTCATAAGTGCTCAGTTAAACAGGTTTTGGGCTGGAGCAGTGGCTTAGTGATTTTGTGCTTAATTGGCATGCACAAGGACGTTGGGTTTGGACCCCGAAACCATGTATACAACAAAGTGTTGGAGCAACAAAAGCCACGTGAAAAACTAAATAAAATTGATTCTCTCTTTCTCTAGAAACTTTTACTGTCCCTCTCGCTCTGGGAGTGGGGGCAGGTTTTGATGCCTTGTGGAGGGACAATGAATCCCTGTATTGAGAACATTTATAGTCTAGATGAGGAGATGAGAGAACAAGAATAGCTGACGCAGGTGCACTTAACAGATAGCACACGTAGCTGTCGTTCTGACCGCACTCGGGTGAATCATCTGCCGCACAGGTGGGCAGGAGGGACTTGGCAAGATGGGTGTGTAGAGCTGGGTCTAAAGGATGAGTAGGGTGTGGATGGACAGTCCAGGAGGCACAAGCAAAATCCACTAATGCACCAGGCTCCGCATTCACTCGGGGGACAGTGCACACAGCAAGCGTTTGTTCAGGCGAGGACTTAAGGTGGTGCCGCTTGGTGAAGGGGCCCCTCCTTCAGCAACGCAGGCTTCATCCTATCAGGACTGTCTCTTGTAAGATATTTAAACAGAGGATTGACACAGTTGTATGCTTCTCAAGTGGAAGTGAGCATACGGATCTCAGGGGAATTCATGGCAGAGGCCCCAAACTGTCTGTGTACCTGACTGTCGTCTATCTGTCTCTCTTTTTCGTACTGGAGATTGAACCCAGGGATTCTTCACCACAAACTACATCCCCACCCACCTACCTGCTGGTTTAAAAGATGGCAAGACATTCCATGTTATTGGTTAAGCAGAAATAATATATTAAAATGGCCATTCTGCCAAAAGCATTATACAGATTCAATGAAATCGCCATCAAGAAACCAGTGTCATTCTTCACAGATATCAAAAAGTCAATTCTCAAATTCATTTGGAATAACAAGACACCCAGAAATGCCAAATCATTAATTACTAAACAAGAAAGACAAAACAGGAGATTTTGCAATATCAGATCTAAAATTATACTATAGTAACGAAAACAGCATGGTATTGGTTTCAAAACAGGCACAAAGACCAATGGGATAGGATAGAAGACTCTGAGACAAACCCACAAATCTTTAAACATCTGATATTTGACAAAGGGTATCAAAATATAACATGGAGGAGAGACAACCTGTTCAACAAACGGTGCTGGACAAACTGGACAGCCACTCGGAAAAGTTGAAATTAAATCAACCTTGCACAAGAATCAAATTGAAATGGATCAAGGAACTAGTAATTAAACCAGCTACCATACAACTGCTAGGAGAAATACTAGGAGCAACACTCCAGCTTATGGGAGTAGGCAAGGACTTTCTCAACAAGACTCCCAAAGCCAAAGAAGTACAGTCAAGAATCAATGAGTGGGAGGCCATTAAACTGAAAAGCTTTTGCTAAGCCAAGGAATTGGTCAACACTGTCAGGAGAGAACCTACAGAATGGGAGATAATCATGGCCTGTGATTCCTCTGACAGGGGACTAATATCCAAAATTTATAAAGAATTCAAAAAATTTAATATCAAAAACACAATCTAATCAATAAATGGGCCAGAGAGCTAAACAGAAACTTCTCAAGAGAGGAAATTGAACAAGCCAATGAATACATGAGAAAGTGTTCTAAATCACTAGTAATCAGAGAAATGCAAATCAAAACTACATTAAGAATTCACCCCACTCCAATCGGATTGGTAAAGATGAATAATATAAATAGTAAAAATGCTTGAAGGGTTGTGGGGAGATAGGAACACTATCACACTGTTGGTGGAACTGCAGACTAGTAAAGCCACTCTGGAAAGCAGTGTGGAGACTCCTCAAAAAATTAGAGATGGATCTGGGTATTTTCCCATAAAAGTTAGAATCAGCACATTACAGTGATACAGCAATATCAATGTTCATAGCAGCTCAATTTACAATAGCTAAATTATGGAATCAACCCAGATGCCCAGCACAGGATGAATGTATCTCTCTCTCTCTCTCTCTCTCTCTTTTTCACACACACACACACACACACACACACACACACACACACACACACACAATGAAATTCTACTCAGCTATTAGAAGCAATGATATTACAGCCTTTGAAAGTGAGTGGATGACAATGGAAGAAATCATGCTGAGTGAAGTTAGCCAAACCCAGAGACTCAAGGGTCTAATGTTTTCCCTTATTTGTGGAGGCTACAGCAAAACCCAGACTTGGGTGAAAGGATAAGCTCATGAACTAGGGTCACCAAAGTCGAAGCAACACATAATCTAGGGGAACCATAGATATGGAGAGGAAGGGAGGGGGAAGAGAGAGATAATAGAGAGGGATCTAGGGGGGAATCAATAATGTACCTTACTCTTTACTCCCCCAAGAAGCCAAATAATACTTATGCAATCATTTAATTCCGAAAAATGCACAAATATATATATATATTTGAGGAGGGGAGGGAAAGATAAAAACATATCTCTTATGGGGGAAATATAGAAATCAAGAGCCTGGAGTATGGGTGATGTGGGCGTTCTGGATTAGGATTAGGGGCGTGTCATATTGTTATTACATATGCATTTATGATTGTATAAAAACTCAACTCCTCAATAAAATTTAATAAAATTTGCCACAAGGTCTTAGTTGGTTGCCAAGGATGGCCTACAATCTGAGATTTTCCTACCTCAACCTCCCAAGTACCTGGAATTACAGGTGTGCACCACTGTGTCTGGCCCAAGACTGCATTTGTAATAAATCCCCAGGTGATACTGATGATCTTTGAACAGCAGGACTTCCGGGAAATTTATTTGACAGGAGTGATTGAATAGGAAGACACTGCTTTATTAGAGGATTTTGCAGTCAAAAGGAACTGAAGATAATCAAGTGGTTCATTTGTCTTCCAAATGTCTCACTGTCCTTGGGCGCAGACCTGGAACTGACCCTCTCAACTCCCACTCCACCCCAGGGTGATGATCCAGACCTCAGGTGGAATGTGCTGAATGGAGGCAGGAAGCCCTACGGAGAGAGAAGCAACAGCCCTGCAGACTGAGTTATTGAGGAGCCAGAAAACTCCCAAGACAGTGCTGAGTTTAAGTCCTGGTGAAATGAGCAGATTCCCATTGATTACCTGAAATAGAGAAGTCAGATTCGGGGAGGGCTGGTTTCCAGGAACAGAAGAGAATTGGAATTTGAGGTCAAATTTGAGGTACCCTGGGATCTACATCTGGGATCTACACCTGCTATTACCCTGCATTGCGTGGTGCTGGCAGCTCATCTTGTGGGACTCTGAAGGGGTGGAAGAGTTAGAGGTTACATAGCAGCTGATTGGGGGGGGGGTCAAGCTTGAACTCCCAGGAATTAAAATAGGGACTTTTTGATTTTTAAAGAAATATAAAGGTGTGATGATATTTTTGTTTTAAAAATGGGAGAGAGGGGCCTGCTTTAAAATTTGACAAATAACCTACTGGAATTTGATATAAGGTTTCATTCATTGGGAGATGGAAACCAGGTACAAGCCAAGCCTAGGTTTTTCTTTTTGTTTAAGGAACATTTGCCCATAACTTTGCCTGTGAGTTTTGCTATTTGTCTAGGTTGTCTGTTCGTAGGGAAGGACCTTTGAGAAACTCTGTGGGATCCTTTGCCCTCTGGAAGAAAGCACAGCCATGCAGTCCTTTTGTAAAGCAGTTTTAGATCCCCAGCAGCCGCCCCCCCCCCCCCAGTGTAGATCCCCTCAGTCCAGTGCATCAGCAGTAGCGGGTGGCCTTTGACCTTTTAGCTGTGTGTCGCTAAGCAAGCTGTGGACTCTGGCTTTTCTACCTCCTCCTTCCTGCGCCCAGCGTGGAGGAGGAGAAGTGGCCCTAAGGGAGCTGGTGGGTGCCTGGTGCACTTCCTCCCCACTTATTCCTCCTGCTTTTCCAGCTGTGAAGTTCATTTCGCTTGGGGTCCTGGCAGCAGAGAGGAAGGAAAAAATGTGGCTTTCCACAAGAAGCTGGAGTGGGGACCAGTGCACGGTATCTGTTTTCCAGGACTTCTACAGCCCTGGAGGTTTTGTGACTTTTGTACACAGGGCAATATTTAGAGCAAAATATAGTCATTTAAGGTCAGGCCCTTTCAGTGCCTCTAACGTGTGTGTGTGTGCGTGCGCGCTTGGACAAAGCAGGTGAAAGCACAGATGTACACATTTTAAGTTTTGGCAGACCACTGATTTTATCTTGAAATGTGTGTGGATGTTTAAATATATATGTATATGTATATATATATATACACACACATACATATACATATTTTATACATATATTTAATGTAAATGTTTATCTATTAGATAGATAAACATATTTAATAGATACACACACAAACACACATATATATTTATCTATGTAGTTGCCCAGTCTGGCCTCTAACTTGTTATCCTCCTGCTTCAGCCTCCTGCATAGCTGGGAGTATTGGAGTGCCTTGCTTTGTGTTCCTCTGCAAAATATAGATGAGGTATTAAATTTCTTGAGTATCATTTTTTTGTCTACAGCAGTCAAAGACCATCCTCCCATTCCAGGAAAGAGTCACATTCTTGGTGATTGAGCTACAGTTGAAGCCTGAAGGACCCCTACATGAAAGTTTTTTTTGGTGTGTGTGTGGTAGTTGGTATGGAAGCCAGCACCTCACCCATGCTAGGCAACCATTAGGCAACCATTCCACTACTGGCCTACGTCCCTTGCCCTTTTTATTTTATTTTAAGACACAGTTTCCCTAAATTGACTGAGCTGGCCTCAGATTTGTGATCCTTCTGCCTCAGCCTCCAAAGTAGCTGGGATTACAGCCATGTGCCACCGAACTTGCCCTGATAGCTAATTAAAAATTGTGATAGTTCATGATATCCGGGATGCTCTTCAAAGGAGAGTTAAAACATGGATAGAAGTATTCATGGAACAAATCCGATCCTGAGTTGATCATTGTTGGGGTTGGGTAGAACAAATTTGGGAGTTAAATATACTCTTCTCTTTTTTGTGTATTTGAGATTTTCTATATAAGCTTGAAATGAGAGATAATTATTGTATCCTTAAAAAGTGCATCATTTCAACCTTTCAGTGATGGGTGCAGGCTGAAAAATATTGCCAAGTTATCCTACTGGAAGAAACTGTCAAAATCACCAAACAGTCCTTACAGACATGGTCATTAATGAATGATCTCATCTTAGTCTTCATTTTGAGACACTGGAGTGTGCTGTGCCCTTGGCAGTCAGCCTGCAGATGGTAATTTCCAGAACTGCCTACAAGGATGTTCCCAGTTTTAGTGCTGTTCTCACAATGAGATTTTGTTTCTCTCCTCCCACTGAGAGATGGGGGCCATGGACCCTCCTGTACCTGGGGACACTGCGACTCTGAGGCTGTGTTATAGAAAGAGTGCAGCCGCTGCCTGGCTCTTTCCTTGTGATTGCTCCTGCAGATCCTCCTCTTGCTGGGAGAAAGCCCAAGCAGCCCTGCATGGAGCACCATGCACACAGCCTGCGGCTCTTGCATGGGTCCCTGGCACCAGGCAGTGTCCCTTCCAGGCACATGAGGGAGTGAGCTCGCCAGTGGCCACAGCCACCATCCAGTCATCCCTAGTCACTCCCAGCCCCTGAATCTTCTCTGCTGAAGCCCCATACATCTTGGACCAGACACAATCTTTTCTGCAGTTGTCGTTCTGATTTTTTTTTTTTAAAGAGAGAGTATCAATTTTGTTTATTTTTTCATCTGGTTTTTGTTTTTCTTCCACTCAGTTGTGTATGTGGTGCTGGGGTTCAAACCTGGTCCTCGCACATGCCAGGCAAGCGCTGTACCACTGAGCTTCTGCTCTCGCGCCGTCATTCTGAATTCTTACTCACAGAATGTTTGAGCACCAGAAACCGCTCGTTGGTTTATACTGCTGTTTGGGATGATTTGTTACATGGCAGTAGTGACTGAAACAGCCAGCATGTGTTGGTGAGGGAGAGAAGAAACTTCTGAGTGATCATTTCTTTCCATACCCTGCTCGGAGAGTTCACATATACTCAGTGACTGTGTTTTAATGGTGCACATAAATTTTACTGTTCCCATCAATGCCATGATTTTTATAACACAGCCAGGCCTTCAGTTGTTTATCTTTAATTCTTCTTTCTCTCCTTTTCTCCTTCATCTGACCGTCTTCCCCCATCTGGATTTCTAGAACTTCATCTTTCCACTCCTTTCCCCTTTTATACTGGTTGAACTGGGGGATGAGAAGGGGAGAGCGTGTTCTGGAACCTGGACAAGGAAGCGAGATGTCCCAGATCCTTTCTAGCCTGAGTTCCTGCTGCTTTGTTATTGGAGCCACACCCTGTGTTGCTGTGCAGCTCGCCTCTGATTTTTTTGGGTGGGCGGGGATCAGGGATTGAACCCAGAGGTGCTAACCCATTGATCCTCATCTCCAGCCCAATTTTTATGTTTTTTTTTTTTTTAATTTGAGACAGAGTCTAGCTAAGTTTCTTAGGATCTCATTAAATCGCTGAGGCTGGCTTTGAACTTGCGATCCTCCTGCCTCAGCCTCCTGAGCTGCTGGGTTAGAGGCATGGGCCACGAGTCCTGGCCAGCTACCTCCGCTCCTTCTGTGATTTCCATCCCACTATTTCACTCCATGATGTTATGCCATGAACATTTTTTTCTCTGTGTTTCAGTGATAAGCAGAATAAAAAGTTGTCTAGCACTCCTACCTTCCATGTGTACAATACTTAGATGACTTCTTCATACTCTGCACAAAGGATGTTTTATTCAAGTATTTGTCAGAGCGGCTGCTGTCTTTAACTCTGCTCATAAATTCCATTTCTCAGCCTCTGGGATGGGTCTGCATTTTTATTGCTTCTTTTCTATCTTATATATTCATAATACACAAAGGTGCACACACTTTTGTCATTGATACCATGCAACCCCTTCAGTTTCATAATAATGAAAATTTCTCAATAGTCCATTTTGCTTTCCTTCCAAGCATCTCTTAAGTCCTTAACTTGGTGGGTAATATTTACAAGCTTCCCCTCAATTGTGTAATATGTTTATTTTAGGATATGTTTGCTCTAAGAAAAAACCTGTAAATAATGACTACCATCTCTCCTTGAGTGGTAACATTAATAGAATATGTCCTGAAATAATAAATTATTTTGTTGCATGTTCTGAAATACACACACACACACACACACACACACACACCTGTACAAGATCTCCTGCTAATACATTAGTAAATTCCCTGATGAAATAAATATTTTGAATAAAAGCGTTATCAGGCTCCATTATATTAACAGAATGAAATTTAACTACACCCTCAAGCTGTTTCTTAAAAAGTAGCTAAAACACAGTGAGATGCCTATCAAAAGTAACATACTAACATGTGAAAGGGAAATGTTAAATGTTACTTCCTGAGCACCATGTAACAACTGTTCTGTGTGCAGGAACAGATAAGTCTCCATCATGTAGACTATCAGTGTCACATCTTAGTGTGGCATGAAAAGTGATACACTTAACAAAATCTACCAGAAAATGCTGGTGGATGCACGAACAAAAGATGCTGATTTCCTGTCATGGACTATTATGTGCTGAGATATGAATTTAGAGCTTAAAGAAAAGGTAAGAATGGGGGGTGAGTTGAATCAGTTGCTCTTGTTGATTCTGGAAGGAGATGGATTGAAGTTGGTTGTTAAATCTGAGAGAAAATTAGAGAGGAATAGTAGAGGTTCATCATCCTTCTGGGGTTCTGTACCAATTCTGGAACTGTAAGACTTGGGATTAGAAACAATGCAGACTCCACTGTACTTAGCTCCTGCAGTTGAATTATGTCAGTTTCTCTGGAGAGCTAAAAGGCTGGGTGTGGGGCCTCTGGGTTGGTCTCCAAGTACTAGGAATGTCCCGAGTAAGGATCCCCTTTGTCCATGCACCTGAGTGGGATGCAACTCCAGTTGGATTTGGAATGTCACTCGAACATTTCCCACACACTGTTTTATAGTATAGCAAATTCGGTACAGACACTTAAACAGTATAAACGGTGTCTGTATATAAAGGGAGGCAGTTAGTGAGAGAGAAGTTCTTTGGGGCCTCACCCCACCCTAATATCTTGTATAGCAAACCAGGACCTAGGACTAGGGTTTGAGCGAGTTGCCAGGTCCTTTAAGATGTTTCACTTTTCATAGCCACCAAGTCAAATGCAACTTTAACAGATTAGATGAACAGGACAAGGCAGCATTGCAGATGACCTGCCTGCTTCCTGGATGTTAGCTGAGGCTAACAAAACAGTTCCTAAAGGACATGTGCAGGCCTGAAGCATAAGGGTTGTTGAGAATATCTCAGAAGGAACGTGGGGGAAACCTAATCATCCAGATGTTTCAGATTTGGGTAACGTTAATGATAATTTTGGCTTCCTCTAAAACTGCTCATCGTCCTGCCTACAATCTGACAGTCAGGGCACCTTCTCTTCCTGGTGGACCTCACATTGATGAGGACCTTATGACGGATAAGTGCTCTGCTCTAGAATAGCTCTTCTTTTCCTATTACTATATCTAAAATTCTTTGTGGTACAGTTTCATATTTTATTGATAGAGGTCATTTCAATCCATGATTGTCATTACAAGCAATTCATTTCTTTTTCTCCTTTTATTTCCAAAGAGAGTACGATGTCCTTTACTATAGAATGAGGTTGTTACACTGCGTGATTTTATCTCTAAAATTATTTGTTTCCTCTGTCCTTCATGATTTAGTGATTTTTCAATATACTCACAGTATCATGCGTTTATATTTCGTTTATCACCTGTGTGCTGAGAGGCTTTTTTCTTTTTTCAGATAGGCCAGTTCATTTGCATCGTGAGTTTTAGGGTTGCAGGATGGCTTGCAGCCAGCTGTTTCCCTGAGATACTTGGACCAAGCCCTACATTACTGAGCACTTTAAATATGTTTAGAACTTTAAAATCAGGTTGGAACTCCATTTTTATTGAAAAACAAACTGCGCTTGAGTCTTTTGCAGTAAATCCAGCATCCTACTGGTCTAAGTATATCCAGAGAATGATTTCACTGCGGTCAGTACCTGTCAGTTAATTTCTGCAATAAAATTGTCAGCAAAGTCCAGCAGTGAAATTTGGTGAACAGTTCAACTTCAAGAGGCCATGGCTCTCCTTTTAAAAGCATTCGAGTTTTTCCAGAAAATCCATTTATCTCCACCATCTCCTCCCACCGTGTAGCCTTGCGTTTCCCAAATCCGCCCGTCTCTTCTTACACATCTATTTGTCTTTCTGGTGTGTGCCACGTTTGGGAGTCTCATTAAACCGGCATCTGTTCTGTTTTAGGAGAAACCCGACGCCAGCCCCACGTCGCTTCAGCTGCGGTCCCAGATCGAAGTAAGCACGGTGACTTTAAGCATCTACTTTGCTGATGCCTTTTCTCCTCAAGTGCTGATTTGTATGATTCACATGAAGCCCGCTGCTCCGTCTGCACTGACACTCGAATCTTCTCTCTCTCCTAGGAGTCCCTGGGCTTCTGTAGCGCCGTGTCAACGCCAGAAGTGGAGAGAAAGTAAGTGTCCCCTCGCCTGCCCGGCATCCCGGTTTCCAGCAAGGTGTCTTTTGGGTCCACATCGATGGAAATCAAGTGGGCAGTGGTCGCCCGCGTGGTGGGAGCCGGACCTTGCTTTCCCCTAATGTGTCCTGTCTGGAGGTGGCTCAGGAAGTGTCTTGTGGTCCAGGTGGTGATAGATACTTAGGCTTCAGGGAAGAATTACTGATTTCACACAGCTTCTGGGAAGGGAACCTCAGATAAATACCCGGGAATCAGCGGGGGACAGGTAAATCAACTGAGATGGGTTTTCATGTTTTATGATAATTTTAACATAGGAAATCATAAAGAAGCAAAGTACAGGAATACCTTCCCAAATAAAATAGCAATTAAAAAAAAACCCTCCCCACATCTGATTTTGCCAGGTGACCTTATAACAAGGATGACTGTGTGTGTCCGAGGCTGGCAGCTGCTCTCTAACCTTTCCTGTGAAAGGAAATATTTTTGTTTCCTTGTCCTAACTTGGACCCTGTAATTTCTACTCTCATGGAGGGAGGATAATGCTATGTTTTATCTTATATTTTCAGTATTTCTTTTAGGCAATCAAAAAAAAAAAGTGACCCCCTCCGTAACCTTTCCCTTTCTTCTTTATCCCTATATAATTATTCTAGAACGTTCTATTTGTGATCTTCTGAGGTAAAGCAATTTAAAGAAAGTCCACGTCTCTAAACAGACACTTCCTCTGGCACAGAGCCACTTGCACTGCTCGGTGCCAAGAGAGGCATAGAAGTGGCTTAGGAATGAAGTATTTCTGGAATGAGAAGCACACGTTAGGAGAGCGTGTGTGTGCTTTACAGCACAGCTCTGCCTAATCCGTCCACGTGTGTGTGCTGTTGGCACGGAGGCAGCTTCAGGGGGAAAAGCCTGCTTTGCCAGGAAGCTCCAGTTCTGAACACAAGGGGCTACGTAGGTTTGGTTTCAGGACCGAGAACCACAGGGGTGATGAGCCAAAGAAAACCAAGGCCATTGCTGAATCAAGGGAGAGGATACGTGTGCTGACAAGATGAACTTCTCTGCTTTGGTCTCACTGTGTCCTCCCAGGAGCCTGGTGATTGATTGAAGGTGAAGCCGGCAGGAGATTCACGTTGACCTTGACTTTGAACATGGAGGTCCTGTGGTGGTGTTGAAGCGTTGGGCGAGGGCGCTCTGGTTCCTATGACCTGGTTGAACGCTTACACAGCAGTATTCAGGCTCAGAGGTCAGGTGTTCTCAGCATCTCTGACTCCTTCAGGAAACAAGAAATATCTGCTCTTCCTCTTCGGAGGAAGTGACTCACTAAGTTTGCGCTAACCTTAGGCTGGGTAGTTCTCCTTCCCCTCAATTATGGGGAGTCATTCTTTCCACGTTTGTCTCCTTTACTTAGCAAATGTGGCATGACTCCTGTGGCCAAGAGGGAGACTGTTGGCCTCCTGAGGTTAACAAAAAAATTTTCAACATACACACACACAATCTAAAGTCTCTCTGTCTCCGTCTCTCGACAGTCCCCGCCTCTCTGTTTGTAGTATTGCTGTTTTGCCTCTACTTTCAAATGGTTCAGACTTATGTGTTTCCAAACATTTTGAAAATTTTAAAATAGTTCATCTTTCTTTTCCCTATTTTTTTTTGAAAACTATGACACACTTTTTTTTTAACTTTAAGAACTTTAGTTTGCAAAACTTTAAATTTCTGGAAATGTTTCAAGAATTGTGCCGTCAACTTCCATGTGAGTTACACTTGGACTGACCAGTTGTTGACATTGGCCTGCTCTTGCCTCTCTCCTACCCTCTGCATACAGTACCACTAAGCCTTAGTACTGCTGAACCATTGACAGTAAGTTGGACACATCATGACCTTCCTCCCTAAATATGTCAGCGTCTGCTTCCTAAGGACAAGGACATTCATTTGTTGAAACCATAGTCTAATTACCAAATGTAGGAAATTCAATGACTTTTCCTAATGTACATTTCATATCCAAGTTTGTCTGATTATCCCAGTTATGTCTCTTATGACACTCATTTTCCATTCCAGTACTTAAAAAAAAATTGTTCCTGGCATTTACATGTGATGCCTTTTTTGCCACATTTAATCCAAGAGCATCCTTTGTCTCTGATGATACTGATATTTTTCAAGACTGCACTGCTTGCCTTCTGAAGTGCCCCTTGTTTGGGGTTCCTTTCTTTATTTTTTTCTCCCCACATCAGCAAGCTCGTGATCTTTGTCCCTGATCAGTGATATGCGTTTGCATCATCTGATTAAGGTGGGGTCTGCCAGGTTTCCTCTGAGAAGTTACAGTTTTTCCTTTTTAATGAATAAATATTCTGTGGGGAAGTAAACTGAGACTGTAAAAATCCTGTTCCTCATCAAACTTTTACCTAATGTTTTAGATTGTTTCACTTACTCTTGCCTGAATCAATATTTAATGTAATGGTTGCAAAATGCTGAATATTATTGTTAAATTGATGGTTATTTTAGATTAAATCTTTTGAGTGGTTTTTTTTTTATTTTTTATATTCGTTTCTAAGGATAAGGTATCGCTGTGAAAGCCCTAGGTCACATAATTTGAGTAGGGTTGGAACACTGTTTATGTTGAAAATGTATTCATTGCACTTGGAAATTCAAATATGTTCAAATGGAAAATCCCACTGTCCTCCCGTTGCAATGCTTGCCGGGAGCTTTGCAGTTGAATATTTAAGCAATGGAGGATGACCTGGCAAACCAGTTGGTTGTGTCTGGTTAGTATCCACAAAGTGTCTGCCAACCAAAACACCATTCTGACTCAGAGGGTTGTTTTATGGGCAGAAATTTTCTTCTACTTCTTATTTAAAAGGCAAAAGATCGTTGTAAACAAAAGCAGGAAAGCCCTGCTGCAGCCCACCCTCAGAGATAGAGTTGTTGAGGTAATCAGGAACGGGAGGCGGCAGACCCGCAGTCTCCCCAGCTCTCTAGCGGACCTCAGTACCTGCCCTCCTCCCTCCCGCTTCCCTGGCTAGACCTCTTCTAAGGGAGGATGCATTCTGGATTATGGCATGAATTATGATGCAAATGCCTGTTTCTAAATCACACACCACCTCTCCCAGTGGTATTCGGCATTTAACAGGGCTGAAGTTAGTTATATGGGAAGGTAGCTGTGGGCAGCAGAGGTGGAAGTGGGTGGGTCCTCTGTGGGGGAGATAAGAAGTGAGAATTCTGACGCCTGGATCAGCACAGCACTGCATGGCCCTGCCAGTGGGACTAGCAGCTGGGTGTACTTGGCCTGCGAACACTGAGATGAAGAGAGAGGGGCAGGTAGCATATCAGTAGGGAGGTAGGTTGCTAACGGGAAAGAGTGGACCCTCCCCACCCCCACCACTTTTAACAAAGACCCTGTTTATCCTTGTTATCTTACACTCTGTCTTGTCATTTCACGTGCTGTCACTGAGGTCATCCTCCTGGAGGCCAAGGGAACCTTGACTGGAGCCTCCTCTGTTGCCTACTGATGTGACTACTGCATCACACCTAACTTGGGTTGCTGTCAGCTGGCTCAAACAGTGAACTTTAGCTAAGTGTCTTGATATTCCCCAGCTACTTGAAAGAATACCTAGAAAGTAGGGTATTTGAGTGTGGGATTGGGGACTGGGATCTAACTTTATATAATGCTCTGTGAGGATTGAGATTATCTATGAACAACAGAAAACTCAATTCATGGTGGTATAAACAAATGCAGGGCGCATTAGACACATCTTCGCTCCAAGCGCAGGAGCTCAGCATGCTAGGCAAGCAGTCTACCACTGAACTACACCTCCAGCCCCTTCGTTTTATTTTGAGACAGGGTCTGCTAATTTACTGAGGGTGGCCTCAAACCTGCAGTCTCCTTCCCTCAGCCTCCTGGGTTGCTGGGATTCCAGGTAATATGCTGCACTCCTGGTCAAAGGCACATGCTTTTTGAAAGCTTTCCTAGAAACTCTGCCCAACCCATTCCATTATTACTCTCATTTCCTCAATAGCAAGTGTTTCCTGGGTGCTTACTTTGCGTGGAGCGCACTCTTCTGGGTGCTCGGATACAGTGATGAACAAGTAGAATTCTTGTTTGTATCTCTACATGCATGGAACTGACTCATAGGGACTGTGATTTGGAAAAGGAAGAACACGTAACAATATGTGAGTGTGTGAGATATTATATAAACAATATATAATTCATAATATATAAAAATTATATGTATAATTTGTTCAGTGTCTATTACGTACTAAGAACTGATCTAATTACTGAACATTGTTCAACACCCAGAACAACATGGTGAAGTTCCATATGACATTATTCCTGTTTACAAATACAGAAACAAGCACAGAGAGGTGAATAAGTTGGCTACATACCTACTAATCACAGATCCTGGATTTGGCTCCACTTATGTACCTGACTGCTCTAATTCCCTGTATTTATAATTGTATTGTCTCTGCGAATCGAGAGGTCAGGGGCTAGTTTGGTTCATTTGTGTTAAATAAATAGCAGTGATTAAAAACTATACTCTGTGGCTCTGTGGTTCTCTTGGAAATAGGAGCAAGTTCTACTCTGATTCAGGTATTTATCTATAGAGCAGGAGAATCCAAAATGTATCTCAAACTTCCCCTTAACCACTATGTAGAACTTCTTTTCTGCTGAGTCTTTCCCAGTAGTGGAGATCCACTGGTTTAGCCTCACTTTCTTTCA
This sequence comes from Aplodontia rufa, assembly GCA_004027875.1. NCBI lineage: Eukaryota > Metazoa > Chordata > Mammalia > Rodentia > Aplodontiidae > Aplodontia > Aplodontia rufa. The sequence goes on along the minus strand of PVKS010021427.1, from coordinate 1,855 downwards.
TTTCCTGTGACTGCACTTGAACTGCTTTACAGTGGAAAAGTCCACATACTCATAGCGTGGTTCAAAAGGCAGATAAATAAAAGGAGAAGCCAGCAGAGCTGTGTCCCGTGGGCAGCAGGGGTGGAGCTGAGCAGAGTTCTTTGCAGCGTGTGCTGTGCCTGGACACTGCGGCACTTGGCTTTGTTTCCTCTGGGGACCTGAAGACTTGACTACACCAGCTTTCCTTTTCTCCCCCTCAAATCTCCATCGTCTCCCCATGTCCTCTTGGACTCCAGGGGAGAAGCTCTGCTGTGTTCTCCTTCAGTTCCTCTGGCTCCCTGCCTTGCTCTGGGCACGTGCTGCTCCTTGACTAGCTGCACCTCCCATCTTGACTTCCTCTTTCTCTCCTCCCTTCCTGTTTTGTCTTCCACCTGCAGACCTGGCCTCTCATCCCTTGTCACCTGTTCCCCAGCCAGCTCCTGCAGTTCCTTAGGCAGGCCCTGTTCTCCCATGGTGTGCTGAGGATCTAATATTGCTGCTCTTGTGAGACGTGGTGGCGCATGCCTATAATCCCAGCAACTTGGGAGGCTGAGGCAGGAGGATCGCAAATTCAAAGCCAGCCTCAGCAACTTAGTGAGGCCCTAAGCAACTTAGTTAGACTCTGTCTCAGAATAAAAAATAAAAAGGGCTGGGGATGTGACTCAGATGTTAAGTGCCTCTGTGTTCAACCCCTGATACTCAAAAAATAAATATATAAATAAAAAATTTAGAGAAACAGTTGCTTTTCCTAGTGGGAGCTCTGTATCCACCCTCCCATCCCACTGTCACCCCCGTCGCCTGGGCAAGCTCCATCCAACTGTAGCAACTCATATCTGACCCTGGAACTCTGCCCTAATCCACAGCTGAGGTGAAATGTTTTTTTCTTTGAGTTGTGTCCTGTACTGATGATCACTTTCATTCTATTTTATTTAATTTTTCATAAACTCACTGAAGTATATGCTATTGGGGGGTGGGGGAATAAGTAACTTGTCTCAGATCCCAGAGCTGGAGATAAACAGCTCAATCCAGTCCAAGTGTCGTCATGGCCTTGGGGTGAGGATGCCCTACCTGGTACCACACTGTCTGGACTCAAGTTTAGGCTCTTCCATACCAGCTCTGCAACACCGGGGCATATACTTGACCTCTCTGTCTACAGTTCCCACAACCACACAATGAGGGTAAGCTTGCAATACTTGCCTCACTTAGTAAGCTATCTGGCATGCAGTAAGTGCTCAGCGATCTTGTCTATCCAGCCTGGCCCAAGTTTACGCCCTTGTCCTTGACTCTGGTCACTGTGTTCTCTTCTGACCCCACACATATCACCACGGCCTGAGCTCTGAGGCCAAGAGCTTGCTGTTCTCTTCTTAGGACTTTCTGTGGGGTCTGGGCAGTGCCTTATTCAGAACAAGAGCTCACTTGGTCCTTGCAATAAAATTCAGTGAATGTCCCTAGTTCTTTAAAATAGGGTTAAAAAGGGATTGCCCCAGGTTTGGAATTGCTATGAAGAAGGGCTGCCTTGGTCTTCACTAGTTTCCCAGAATATGTTTTGGCTTCCCAACTGATGGTGGTGTAATAAGAAATGCTTTCTGATTGTAATTATTAACATGAGAAAGCCACCCTGAGGGGCTGGAACCAGGATGCGGGTTCGAATCCCAGCACAACTTATACAGTGAAGTGTGGAGCAAGAAAAGCCACATGAAAAACTAAATAAAATTGATTCTTCCTCTCTCTCACATTGTCCCTCTCTCTCTCTCTTAAAAAAAAAAAAAAGAAAGAGAGCCACCCTGAAAAATCATTTACAGGAGCAAATAGCTTCTGCAAATCCCCAAATCTATTT
>PVKS010021426.1:0-35229 GCA_004027875.1 Aplodontia rufa | reverse complement strand
AGGTGATACCAATGCAAAACTTCTGAAGCCCGTGTCCACACCCTGTTTTTCAAGCTTAACAATGTACAATCTAGCAGCCCCTCCCAAAGGAGCTTATGCAAACAGCAACAAGATCCAGAGCAGCTGATAAAGCAAAGGTCAGACCCCAACAGAAGGGGGTCATCGGGGGTGTGCATTTGGGGTATATATTTTGCATCTGGCATGGGGTTTCACTCTTGATTCCTGGAGATGTTCAGCCTCACCTTGAGTCCCAAGGAATGGAGTCATCCTTTCATGGACTAAGACCTCTGAAACCATGAGCCCCCAAATAAACTTCTCCTTCTAAAATTGTTCTTGCCAGGTTCTTTAGTCACAGCAATGAAAAAGCTGACTAAAACAAAATGATGAACATGCTAACTCTAATGTAAAATGGAAAGCAGAAAGAGACCTGTGTGCTACGGAAATTCGTACATCTCACTTGAACTGGTGAATATTAACTATAAATATTCTGAAAACTTTATTTTATTTGAATTCCTAGAGTAGCCAGTAAAATAAGCAGACTTTAAATATATACAATACATAAGTTGTATTTTTTAAATATTCAAATATCACAAAAGAAGAAAATATTTAATAAGGGAAGAAAAACAGAGTGAATAAACATAAAAACAACAATAGAATATACTTATGTTAAAATATAGCACAGATTACTTTCATTGTAAATGGTCTAAACACACCAATAAAAGACAGAGATTATCATAATAGATTTAAAAATTGGATAACTGCATGCTATCTCTCAATAACTCTCTTTAATATAATGTTACAGGTACATTAAAAATAGAAGAATTGTAAGCATAGATAAACAAAGTCTATGGAAATACAGATCAAAAGAAACTTGAAGTGGCTATGCTAACCTTTGACAAAGTATACTTGAAAGCAAAGAATATTAGCTGGGATAAAGAGCAGTGCCCATTGATTTACAAAAAAAGAAAATCAATTCTCCAAGAAAACATAGCAATTTTATTTATTTATTTATTTTTAAATGTAGAAGTACATAGCAACAGAACTTTAAAAACACATGAAGCAAAAACTGAAATAATTGGAAAGAGAAGCAGAGAGATCCATAATATTGGAGACTTTAATACTTATTCTCCCACTAATATGTAGAATTAGTGGAGAGAAAAATCAGCAAGACTATTGAACAGCTGAACAACACTTTCATAAAAAGAAATATAATTGACCTAGAAGGAAATTTCTAAGCAATAGCAGTGAATACACGTTCTTTATGTACATAAAACATTCTTCTAGGCTGACCATATCTTGAGCCATTAAATAAACCTTAACAAATTTAAAAGAGTTGAAATAATACGTAGTATGATTTCTGAACATAATGAAATTAAGCTAGATATTAATAATGGAAAGTGATATCCTCTATAAATAACTGGAAAATAAAAAGTATATTTACATAATATATGAATCAAAGAAGAAGCTTCAGGATAAAGTTGGAAAATGTTTTTAAGTTAAAAAAGTGAAAATCAGCACATCAAAATTTGTACAATGCAGATGAAACAGTGCTTTATTGGAAATGATAATACTAATTGCTTGTATTAGAAAAGAACGGTCTGAAGTCAACAATTAAAGCTTCTACCTTAAGAAATTTTTTTTTAACAGAGAGGGTCAGAGAGAGAGAGAGAGAAAGAGAGAGAGAGAGAATCAATTTTATTTCATTTTTCATGTGGCTTTCATTGCTCCAAAGCTTTGTTGTGTACGTGGTGCTGGGGTTCGAACCAGCATACTTGCACATGCCAGGCAAGCACCATAACTGCTGAGCCTGCTCCAGCCCCCTACCTTAAGAAACATTAAAAAGGAAATACAAGTCAACACAGACAAAGGAGAAGGAAGGAAAGAGCAAAAATAAAGAATGGGAAAGGAAGTGTGAATTTAAGGGAAAGGAGCAACAATGAAGAGTAGTAATAGGGTCTCACATTCAGGTAATGAGAGCTCTTAAGGAGAAGTAGTACAAAAATGCAGAAAAAACACCAAAAACTGGAAAGCAAGAAGTCATTCCTGAAATTAAAAAACTGAAAACTATAAATCAGAAGTCCTTCTGAAAACAGAAAACAGAAAGAGAATTATGTACTTAAAGAGTAGGGACCCAGAATAACCAAAATAAAAACATAGTCTAATAAAATTAGTATTTTTTTTAAAAACAGTCTCTTTGTTCAAAATTTTAAACATGGGGGCTGGAGCAGTGGCTCAGCAGTTGGAGCACTTGCCTGGCATGCCTGAGGACCTGGGTTTGAAGCTCAGCACAATATAAACACTAAGTGTCAAGAAGAAAAGAAAAGAGAAAGAGAGGAAAAAATAAATGAAATTGACTCTCTTTAAAAAATTTTTTAAACATGGAAAATGTTCTGTAGGAAAACAAGGGGGAAAACGGTTGATCTATTGAGGACAATAGCTGTAACGTAACAACAGGACTTATAAAAGAAATAAAATTAGATTATGTAACTAGTGACAGTGATAATATATGCCAGAATAAAATGCACAATAGGCATAAGAAATGCAAAGAAAAACAAATGTGTGAGACAGATTCCATATCTAGCAAATCTGATGTGTAAGTATAAAGATAAAGATACTCCACTGTTAAACTGTAAAAACTCAAGGGATTTTGTTCCCTTGAGTTCTTCCTAAAGAACAATGAAAGAACCAATGTCACAGAGACAAAATGACTTCAGGCACATCAGCACATGGACTATGCAGTTGGTAATAGAACTAAGAATAAAATAGGTTCAATTAGAGAAAGCACCACATATAACCAATTCGTACATTATGTATTTTTTATTTTTTTATACCAGGGATTCAACCTAAGGGTGCTTAACCACTGAGTTACATCTCCAGCCCTTTTTAATTTTTATTTTGAGATAAGGCCTCTCTATGCTGCTGAGGCTGGTCTTGAACTTGTGATCCTCCGCTCCAGGCCCCCAACCCTCTGCCCCAGGCCCCCAACCCACTGGGATCACAGGCATGTGACAGACACCATGCCTGATCATATATGATTTTAAAACTTAGATTATGTTTAAACATTTATTAAATATTTATAAGCTGTTTCCAAATGGGTTTAATTATTTTAAAAATTGGAGGAGAATGTCAAGATTATACACAAAAATACTCTCAAAAATTCGTAACTTCTGGGTATAATATATCATTATTCCAAGGCTTTTGTCTGTATAATGTATAATGCAGTAAATTTGACATTGTGGGACATTCCAATTATATTATTCCCTGTGCCTTCAGAACTGTGAATCTCAGTGTTGGAAAATAAGGTACCATGAATACAACGGAGATTTTTTAAATGATTACAGTCCTCTCAAATTTGAAGTATAAATTTTAGTATGAACTCATGAAATATTTTATAAAATTATACATATACAATTAAATATATAAAATTATATATCTGTATATTTTCTAGTTCTATATTTTGAAGACAAGACATTTAGAAACAATGATCAACATAGTAAGAGAGCATCCCTATGGTATAAATATTGGTATTTGGCATTAAAATATCTTTTCTTATTAAAAGAAATTAGATTTCTTTTTGTAGTTCCTCTGTTTTTTTGGGATACAGCACAAGAATACATAAGACGACTCTGGAAAATTGTCAGACCCAGTAATGCAGACACTATGGAAAACTGTAAAAGGACCAGAAATTTTTATTTCACAGTAGATATAGGTAAAAAGTATCATGTTTTTCTGTTATGAACTTCATCAATTGTGGTTCACTATGAAGTTTTTCCTGATTATAAGATTTTATAAATATTTATCTGCATATTCTTTAGTACATTTTAAATGATTATTTATATTTAAATTACTACCTATCTGGAATTTATTTGTAGTAAATGATATGACATAAGTTTTCATTTTACCCATTCTTTCATTCTCCACAAACACTTCCAATTTCATTTTTTCTATTGAAAAAGTAATGTGTGCATATTGGGGGAAAACCATCAAAGAGACATGGAAAAAAAGTAACCCTATCTTCCACTCACAGTCCCATTGCTCCATCAAAGACAACACTTTTAATATTCATTGTCATTTTGCATCTATGGTAGACAACCATGTTTGTCACCAGTCTTTAATAGTTAGTTCCACTTTGCGGAAGCCATCCCTCTTTACACCAGTTCTTATCATTGGTGTGGGTCTGACTTCAATCCTGACTTGATATGTTTCCCTAGTGACAGAAATGTCATGGAGATTGGGAGTAGAGACATGCCTGGCCAATGACAGCCAATTTCAGGGATTTTAGTCACTAGACTAAGGGAAAAGTCCCTTAAATTAGGAGTTGTCAAAAATCGTTGAGACCACACCATGAAAATACCATAGATAAAGCCTACAAATGGAATATACATCAAAGACTTGGAGGAAACCAGAGCCTAATGATAGTGTTTAGAGCCCTTCCCAGCCACACCTATGTAATTCTAAGCTCTGCAGTTTACATGAGATCATGAATTCTTCAGTTGAAAATTGGGGTGGAGCTTTCTGTTATTTGCAACCAGAAGAAATTTGGCTGATAGATAACTACATCCTTCTAAGGATAAAGTAGCATCTATACTCAATATATCTGTATGAAAACACACACACACACACACGACTTTCATTGTCAGAACTCAGGATCCAAACAGCTTCAACTAAATTGTTTCAGAAAACCTCTTTGACTCACTTATTGGTATCTGCTCAGAGATGATAGATTTATATAACTTAATCTCATTGAAATTTCTCTCAGAGCTCTTGTGATTTGAATTGATATACGTGTGTGTGTGTGTGTGTGTGAGAGAGAGAGAGAGAGAGACATAGACACACAGAAAGAGAGGCTCATTTTCGTAAATTGTCTTTCATATCAGCTCACAGAGATTACTTTTAGTGGCTATAAAAAGCTTTCTTCATAAAGTATGTTTTAGTCAGCAAATATCTCATTTTCCGAAAGGCTTAAATTTTTGTGTACAGTCAGTCTTTAACTGTCTTCAACATCATGAATATATTTCATTATCGATGTATATGAGTGTCTCTAAAGAGAAGTTCTTGAGAGTGAGATTGCTAGATGAAAGGATATGGGCAGCTTATATATTGAAAAGAGAAAGCCAGAACATTTGTCTGGACTTTTTAAGAGCACTGTAAGGGAAGGAGCAAATATTGGAGAAAATATCTTAATTAGATAAAGGATAAATCCTAGTGCTTATTTACTAATATTTTACCAAAAAATCATTTTCCTCATCTACTTACCTACTGATATGATTATATTAATAATTTAATAATTTTATATATTAATAATTTTCTAGGTATTGAAACATCTGTGCATCAGTAGAATAAGTCCTTAGCCTTAATGTAATATTCTTTCAAAACACTGTGAAATATTTTATTTTACCATTTGCGGATTGTTATAATTTATTCAATATGCATCTTTTTGCCTCTTCCTCAGGTTTATCATCTTAAGACAAGAATCGCGATAACTTTCTATACAGATGATAAAAATTATTTGGCATGAAAATTCTTTGGCATAAAGTTTTACTCATAAATTGCTTTAAGCCAGTATTCTCTTTTGGAGAAGTTTCTTTAGAAGAAATCAAGTAAGAGGTCACCATCATCAATTTAGTATTTTTTTTCACTCTGAGTCATTTTGGGACATTTACCTGCAAAATGTGTTAAAAGTGAACAAGAATAAACTGTGATATGGTGCAAAAATTCTCTTCAATGAGAAGCTTGCCATTATGGTTTGGATGAAAGGAGCCCACAGAGGCTCACGTGAGATGATGCAAGAAGGCTGAGAGGTGAGGTGATTGGGTCCTGGGATCTTTAATCCAATCAGTGAATTGTCCTCTGATTGGGAGTACCTGAGTGGTAATTGAAGATAGGTAGGGTGTGGCTGGGAGGAGGTGAGCTATTGGAGGCATGTCTTTGGGGTATGTGTTTTGTGTCTGGTGAGTGGAGTCTCTCTCTGCTTCTTGATGTGATGCCTTGAACCACTTCCTCTGCCACACTGCTCCACCATGATGTTCCACCTGACCTCGAGCCCTGAGGAATGTAGCCAGCCTTCCATGGGCTGAAACCTACATAACGGTGAGTCCTCATTCCTGGAATAGTTCTTGGCAGGTCTTTTACCCGTAGCAACAAAAAAGATGACTAAAACACTTGTTTAAGGACTTTCTTTCATTTTACTTTTCTTTTTTTCCTGTATGACATCCATCTGTGGAAATATTTTGCCCATGAGATTCAGGTGGATCATGACTCAAACACATGCTCCCTTTACTCACCTTTCTCCTGTTCAGGGTGACAGAGGCCCAAACAGCACATCAATCATGGAACTCTTTCTGAAAATACTGGAAAGGAGAATTTTCTTTCCACTAAAGTTGTCTAAACTAAAGCTACTTGTTGTCATTTTGTGACCACCTTGGGATACCTTGTCTGACAAAGAAAGCCAACAAAGACCAGAGCAAAGAAGTTATCCTGCAATAATCACTGAAGCCCTGGTTCCAGCTTTACCTGAAGCTAGCTGCATCTCAATGCTTCCTTTTTACCAATCCAATCAATTCTGGGTGCTCAAACAAGCTTCATCTGGATTTTTTCTCCTTTCCACCTCCCAACTCTTCATTGATATAGAAATGAGTGTAATCTCTGTACAAAATTGAATACCGACCAAATATCCTCTCAGCAATGAAGCTCAGTGCTCTGATTTGTATGCCAAAGACACAGGTGGCATACAATGAGGAATAAAATTCACCACTGGAGCGTTTTCTCTGTTCACATGTGGAGCTTTCATTGCCTACAGGGAGAAGAATCTTATTCATTTTTTCTGAAAGAGTAAAGGTATTGTTGCAGCACACATCTGTGACATGGCACATATTGCAACATGAACCCAATTCACAGCAAAATCAACGGTGCCAAGGTTATCATTGTCTCCCTATCATTGGCCCTTAGGAATTTCACAGGGGCCCCGGCGCTTTCAGAGTAAAAACATCAATCATCCATGCAGTAATGCAGGATTAAGTCACACGTTCAAAAGCATCTCTTCATGACAAAGTTCTGCCTTCAGAGCATGACTTGTTTGAAGCTCTTCCTCCAGCAAGGCTTATTGAAATCAATAAATGTCCCAAAGGATTCATCTCTTTTATGTTTTCCTTTGCATCATGACAAAAACAAATCTAGGGGCATTTGGAGCTGTTTTCTCTACATGAAGCAGCCTTTGGGCACCCCATGGGGAAATGCCTAAATAAGTAAGTTTTAAATGCAATAGACTTTTCCTGTTTAGAAGATGAAATAATGTATATTTTAGGACCAGATGCAAAAAATGGGAAGCAGAGGAAAAAATCAATTGGACCTTTAAAAAAATGTTGACAGAGATTAAAAAAAAATCTCAGTATGGAAGCACTCAAACTTCTAGCGATGCTGCATGAAAGCATCTTATTTTTCTTCAAATAATGCATTTAAGAATTTTCAGTACTCAGTCAAAACACAACATCGGTCAAGTTACTGTTTGAAATGACGTGTCATTTAACTAAGGTGACAATTTCATTCAACTAGACACATTCTTCCTCTGTGTAAACTGGTGTACGCATATATGCATATATTTGTAGATCAGTCCTCTGAAGAGAGTTTGCAAAGGCTTGAAAAGTTTTCAGAATCCCTTTGAAATATTAAATAAATCTTTTTTTGAGTTTTGGAGTGGTTTGGGGATATGCTTCAATTTCTCATATCAGATTTTCACTTTTGCAAAGACATGGTGCATTTTTTCACCAAAAGAAATTAATTTTGTCCCAAAAATGACTGTCTCCTTTGCTCATGGCAGTTGATCAGGACCAGGAAAATATGAATTCATGGAAGTAAGTCTGTCTACAAGGTATTAGGAACCATTTCCTCTTGACCTTCATCCCTCTGCTGTAAATTCAACTTTTTATAATAAGGTTAAAAGGGTGACATCTTAATGGAAATCCACAAAAATAACCTGCAGTCTCTGGAAAGACAGTGTTTGCGAAATTCCAACTGAGACCACCCTGGAATAAATGTACAGGCTAACAAAAATTCCAGCACCTTCAGTTCAGTTCTGAACATCTCTTAAATGTTGAGGAAAATAATTGACTCAGACAAGCCTGTGTCCTTCTTGTTAATCTTTGGAGGATTTATGTTTTCAAGTCTCTTAGACATTGAGCTCCATTGTCTGAACTCTTCAAGGGCTGTCTTTCTGGCTCAAACTCTGCTGTATATAAAAAGAAGTATCTGAATTCTTACCTATGATACATTCTATAGAGAAATAGAAGGCTATCACCACTTTCCTTAAATTTAGATAAAAGTGGTATTAAAGAAGAGAATTTTCTTTTTGGTTTGGGTTGGATGGTTTTGGGTTTTATTTTTCCCAAGGTGTTGTTGTTGTTGTTTAGACGTCTGAGTTTCTAGCAATTCCAACGCTCCACCTGACCCATGACTGGCAGTGTGCCTCAGAGACTCGCTCATTACGCACTGTGAATAGCAGCGTCCTCTGGTTATGGCAATCAATGTCCATCAGCTGGAGAATCATGCACATGTAATGGCTGATGAATTACATTTTATGATGCAAATGGCCCTGGGAGGAATTGTGTCGTTTGTATCCCAGATCCTTTCTCCTTAAAAAAAAAAAAAAAATCTCATTTTCTAGGTCTTGCATGTAACGTTTTAAAAATTATTTTTATTGTTTTTGTTCCTTCAGCAAAAGGCCTGATTGTAGGAGTAAAGAACCTTGCATGGCCAAATCACAAAAGAAATGTAGTTCTATAAAGTAACAAAAGAAAATAAGGGAATCTTTTATTTTTATTATTTGTTTATTTTTAGTTTACTCTTGGATTTAGAGAGAAGCACACACACACAAACACACACAAGATTTTATTAGACTACATGGTCTCAAAGTCTTTAAGGAGGAAAATTCTTTGAATTCAGCTCTAGTAATTAATGTTTTCAAACCGTATAATGTGTATAACCTCCAGCTATTATGAGAAACAATTTATTCTCAGTCTATCAATTGCGAAAGGAAACTTATGACTTGACGATCTACAGAGGAGAATGATACAGCAGAGTAAGTTTTTCCTTCAGCAGACATGAGGAAAAGTCTTTTTTTATTTTGTCAAATTCGCTTGATGATATTGATTCTTTTTTTTTCCATATTTATTGATTCTTTTAAAATATGCATGACAAGGGGCTGGAGCAGTGGCTTGGTGGTTATGGCGCTTGCCCAGCATGCGCAAGTACACGGGTTCAAACCCCAGAACCACGTACACAACGAAGTCTGAGAGCACCGAAGGCCACATGAAAAACTAAATAAAAATTGTTTCTCTCTTTCAGTGTCCCTCTGCCTTTAAAAAGAATATATGCATGACAATAAAAAATACAATGACATAATCGTAAAAGGATGGTGATGCTATTGATTTTTTATTAAAAAAATCTGATTTTTTTTTCAAGAGAAAAATCTTATAGCACTAAACACATGTCTGACTGTGTTATCTGGTTTAGGATCATCCTTCTACATTCTCCCAGAGTGGCGTATCACAATGCACAATTTAGAGTGTGCATCCCTGAGCATGAAGCATTGTCCCCCAGTTCTTAGCAGGACCTCAAAGACCTCTTCTCTCTGAGTCAGCCTGCCCCACCTCTCTATCTTCCACTCTCCTTCTCTTCCTTATTTATTCCCAGTTGGCCGGAGTCAGGTTGTGGAGGATTCTTAATTCTGCTCCCTCATTTTCCTGACTTTATCATCTTACAAGTAGCTCATTGTTATCACCCTTTTTCTCTCCCTTGCCTCACTTTCTCACTTGAAAAACTCCCCTTTAACCTGTTGTGAGCACCTTCTTCTTGTCTATAAAATAGGCCACTCTAATATAAAAAATCTTGCTCACTTGTATTTTTTTCTGTATATATATATATATATATATATATATATATTTATTTATTTTTGAACAACCATACAAGTTTTTAACAAAATAATATAAAAAGTGTATAGATTCTGGATATTACAGTTACCCCCAGGAGTGCCCACCCAATTACCCACCCTTATCCCTCCCTTCCCCTTCCCACAATATCTCTAAAAAAGGATTATGTTGTATAGCATTACATCTCACTTGTATTTTGACTATATAAGCAGCAAAGTTTCCCTTTTCCCTTTTCCACCTACACTTTTCTTCCATTTGCTTATACACACACACACACACACACACACACACACACACATATACATACACACACACACACACACACACACACACACATATATATATATATATATATATATATATATATATTTCACTTTTATAGGTTGGTCTGGCTTTGTGGAATCTGGGATTATCTGGGGGATAAAGATGTGCCTTCTGTCACAGGACTCTTCTTTCTCTTACCTGACATAGGACTCAACACCTGAGACTTCCCAGGCCTAGCTGCATATTTTCATATCTTCTTGTGACATAATGCGGTTGATAGAGGAGCAAGCTTTGAGAATGTCCACCATTTGTAAAGCCAGAATCTCTTTCTCTGACTTCACTATCAATATTTTGAGTTCATCCAATAGCAGACTTCCCATAATTTGGACTTAGTCTAAAGTTGAGCCAAGAATGAACCTCACCATACCCAACTTATTACAAACTGCAGAGCAAACATATGGTGCCTCAGAACTAAGTCAGTTGATGACCCATGGAGACTTCATGTGCATCTTTGACCTAAATCTATGGTTCTGACTCCAGCTGTCCTCAAGAGCTGGATTCTGGAGGACCTGGCTTCTTTTTCCTGTGTTGATCTCAGCCTGTGTTAATCCAATAACTTTTTTTTCTTGTAAAAAAATTGAACTGTTTAAATTTTCCTTGGACTGCTTCTTTTATTATTTCAGAAAGTAGATTTTCTATGGGCTAAAGCAGTGGCTCAGCAGATACAGCGCTTGCTTGGCATGTGCAAGGACACAGGTTCAAACCCCAGCACCACATACTCAACATAGTGTCAGAAGAACAAAAGTCACATGAAAAACTAAATAAAACTGATTCTTTCTTTCTCACTGTCCCTCTCTCTTAAAAAAGAAAAGTAAATTTTACCTTTTTACCTTTAGACAATCATAATCACAGATTTTATGCATAAATTAAATATATCTTCAATCAAATATTTATCCAATTTTAATTCAATCAAATCTTTATTTTTATTTAATCATATATAGGTTATTTTGATTTCATTAAATATTTTTCAATTAAATACATTTAATGTATTTCATAAATATATAGTAAATACATATGTATGAGATATGTATCACATACATGTATCATAAAGAAAAGCAATTGATCTTATACAACATTTATATGCTTTTGGTCTCTAGGATAGTGTTTTGCACACAGTAGACAGTAATACTATTTGACTAGTTCTAGATCAAAGATGTGGGATTTTCTTCATTATTGACTTTTTATAACAGCAGTACATAACCGAACAGCCTATTCCAATCAGTCAATGGTATTTTCTGAATGCTAAGTCACACTTCTCTGTGCACAGAGATGGAGGTTGCACTTACTAATGTAATGGTAAGGGACTTTGAAGTATTCTTCTTTTGCTCTATTTCTTCATTGCATTTCTATGGTTTGGCTTCTCATAAGAACTACTTCCATGAAGCCCTCCTGAAAGGAACATGTAAACTGGAAAGAGAAGGAAGGTCTTTCTACCTGCATTCTGCCATTTACATACCAGCTATCATCAAGGTAGCAGAGTTTGGGTATTACTGTGAGTAAGAGAGAAAATTTGTGCTATTTGAAGCATAAATTTTTATTACATCGTCCTGCAGATGGAAAAGAAAGATAATGAGGAATCATGGATACTCTGGATTACATCCAGGTCAATGTGGGTATAGGATATTTAAGGAGAAAGAGTCAAGAGCAATAGCAAGAAGGTGGGGAAAGAAGAGCCCTAAAGAAGAGAGGCTTATAAAATCTGAGCCAGGAGGGTAGAGGACAGAAAGAGAAGAAAATTCCAGACAAGAACTAATCTGGTTTGAGTGGCAGAGCTCAGAAAGGTCAAGGTCCCACAAAAGGTCAAGAGATCCAAAGCGAGAAAACTTGGAGGAATAGGATTTTTGATGACTCCAGAGAACTCATTTTTTAAAATCAGTCCAGTCTACCTAAGTTCAATTATTTCTCATTTTTACCCACCAAAGACAAGGAGCTGACAGAAAAAGACTAGATTATGGAGAGTTGAAGGAATGAACCAAATTCTGAGAAGCAATCTTAGTTAAAGTAGTCTGTGTACTCTAAATGGTGAACAAAATGTAAAATGAGTAACTAAAGAGGTTTTCAAGATTTTGAAAAACTGGATCATTATTTCAGAGTCTAAAAATTTCTTCTTTTGATGTCTTGGGTTTTGCAACAAAGGCTATGAAAATCTTGTTGACCACCAAAATGGGTTAGGTGGTTAGACTTTCATTTTTCAACTTGAAAATCAATAACAAGGCACAGTTATATCTTAAAGTGTTAAAGATTAGAATGAAAAAGTAACAACAAAGCATAGCTGTATCTGAAAGTGTTGAGGATTAGAATGAAAAAGTTAAATACATGAGTAAGCTGAAGAAAGTGGTCTAGGTGGGTTTCCAGCGGGCAGCAGGTTAAGCATATGGGAATAAAATGAAGACATCAAGTTCAGGGGTGGTGGTCCTATTAGTTCCCTATAGTCCCTGAATCCTAAAAGCAAGATTGCACTCTGATTACAAATGCATGCACTCTGCCATTGATTTTGCTGAATTAGAACAGATGCTTTTTATCTGCGGCACATTTTTGAGCTGATAAACTCTGTTATCAAACTCACGACCAAAGAAAAGTAAATGGAGATTCACCAAAACCATTTCTTCAGAAAATAGCATGTCTATTATCTGTGGGTTCTTTGAATGGCTATGAACTGAACTTCACTTTTGGCATTAAATAAATGTGCTTATTTCCACTGTCCCCTCTGCTTTCATATACACAAGATATAAATTTGGAACTGATCTTTTTTATGAAACAAGTGAATCCACAATGTAGGTTGATCCAGATAGTCAATCCCCATAGAGCAAGTTGGGTCTGTAAGTTTAAGAACTCGTTAGATGGTTATCTTTACTTATATACCTAAATAGATGAGAACATGTGACCAGCAGCTTGCAGGGAGGCTGGTCTAATTCTGTTGCCCTGATGTATCCAGTTCTCCCCTCTACCTTCAGAATTGCTGTTGTAGATTTTATTAGTTTAGATTCTGCTCCCAGTCATTGGAAAGGACCACATGGAAGGCTGTATATACATACATCATGTCCAACCAGAATTTCCTGTGACAGTGGACCTCGGAAGAAGGCTATTTGGGACATGTGGGAAATAATTACAGAAAGAAAAAGAGTTCAGTGCTCCTTGTAAGAACCAAACTGTCTCAAATGATATAAAACATCAACTTCTAATGCATCAACTTCCACAGTTAAAAGGAATAAGAAGCTTACTGTGAATCAAAGTGTCATGGGACAGATTTCTAAAAAAAAAAAAAAAAAAAAAAATAGTAATTGAGAACACTTTTTAATTCCCTCCCCAACCCAGGCATTTGATGAAATGTTGAAAGGAAACTGTATGCTGCTGTTATGGCATCAAATTTGTGTTTGGAATTTTGGAGCATTTCAGGTTTCAGATACTTGGATTAGGGAAGTTCAACCTGTATATGGGTTAAAAAAAAACAGCAATTACATTGGAATTTGAATTTTCATACAAAATATCTTTTACAACTGGATATCAAACTTTTTCTGATTTTTTAATATTTTTATACATACAGTGAGTTATCTTGGGAATGATACCCAAGTCCAAACATAAAATTCATTTATGCTCCATGTGTAACGTACACACAAACTTTTACATACATAAGCATATTTTCAGTTTTATACAATTTAAATAATGTAAAGTCATTTTTTAAAAGTAATGTTGGTCTTTCTTTACTTTCTATCTTCCTACTCTAACTTCCCAGGTTATACATTCTGACGATGATTAGATTGTTTGTAAAAAACATTTTATTCTTTATTTTAATTTTTTTAATCAGCAAGGAAAAAATTAAAAATGTCAGCCAAGAAATACAGTAATCAATAAAATTCATATCTGATTTAGAGACTACAGAGAAGTTTTATCCTTATTACTAAAAATCAAGCCAAGGAAAGATTTGACCAATTGTCAATCTACCGCACATGAAGAAAAAGCTGTCTAGAGAAATAAGGGAGAGAAAGTGGCCAAGTCCTTCTGAACATTTCCTAAGGCCACAGCAGGAGCTGATGGCAAGGCCCTAGGACAGGCAGATAGCAAGTAGTGAGCAACAACCTAGAAAATGGACCCCATGCTGGAATGCACACACCCTGCTGGGCCAACTGACTTCTGCTCTTTAGTTCAGACAGCCCTGAGGGACAAAATGGCTAGACAGACAGAGCCTCCCTGATGATAGTGAGATAGAAGGGTTTTCACGTGTGTGTATTGATCCTGCTCACTTCTCTGAATCACATGTGGAGAATTAAATCTCCCTATTGGAGTTGGCTTGGAAACCAGCATGTTCCACATTTGGGCTACATCCTCACTCCTGGAGAGCTGCTGGAGCTCTAAGTAAGTAAAAAAGAACAAAAAAGTACACCTGAATGCTTTGCTCCTTGCTTTATCCTAACCAGAAAAGCTCAGATAAAGTCCACATGATTTATGATAGAACCCACCTTAATGGGAAATATTGGACAAGCATAGGCTTCCCTCTTCAAATCCGAGAAGAGAAAAATTACCAGAGGAAGCAACTGAAATGGGGGCAAATATAAAATATCTGATCAAATTCTCCTTTAAAAAAATCTCTAATAATTTGTCCAAAAGATGTCTCATGTCTGAAATTAGTCATCCCAATTTGAGAATAACCTCATGTGCTGTTCATCAAATATTCCATATGCCCTCTAGATTGGGGCTCACTACCAGCTCTAATCAGTGAGCAGTGGTGTAGGGGAGGAGCTGTGGAGGATATCAGGTAGAGGAAAGGAAACCACCCTCAGCTGGGGGCACTGCCCTAGCTAGTGACCATCAGGACATCTCTGTCTCTGGAAGTGAATGATGACTGGATGGGAGATGAGCAAAGAACACATGAGTTTGGCAACTCTGAGAATGACCTAACTGTGGTTTCTTCTGGAAAGTGTCCTGCTAAGAGTTCAGAGAGCACTAACTTTGAAGTTAGAGTTCTCTGTCCACCATAATTTTTGTTAGTTGTGTGACCATGAAAAATAAGCCCCTGTGATCCTGTTTTCATCTGTTAAGCAGTTAATGACATCTGTGAGAACTGTTGTAAAAGCTAAATAAATATCTATATATCTCTTTTAAAAAAATCAGTGAGCAGAAGTGATGCACTCAAGTACTGGAGAGCTAGGGAAGTTCTTTGGATCCTCACTGCACCCTCTGCAGCTGCCCTGGCATTCATATGTTAAGATGGTATAACCACAAAATTGAAGCAATCTGTGAAATTATGAACCATCTCCTGAACATACCAGGCTCTTCTTGAGCAAGAAATAAAGCTTAAGCCACTGAAAATTTAAAGTTTGTATAACTCCAGCATTGTTTAGTTTTGACAGTTAAACAAGTTTAAGATATTATCTATTTGATTTCATACACATATCTACCAAAATAGAGACCATAGCAACAGTAATAAGAAGAGAAAGAATTAAAGAAAAAAAATTTTTTGAGGTCAGAGTATTCACTAATTCTGAGGTAGAAGTAATACGATAGTCATATTCCTATTTATTTTTTTTCCTAATTTGAAAGATAAAACAGATGGAAAGGAAGAAATGGCAACAATATAACCCAAACAAAAACAGATTGCTTAAAAGCAGAAAAAATAATTTGACTTAATAGATCTCTTCTATACTACTAAATAAAGTAATGTCCAGAGTTTTGAGAAGGAGAAAGTATGATTGGGAACTTCATGAAGAGTCCAGCTGTAATTTGTATGAGAATAAAAGGAAAAGATCTTAGACATATAACACACATTTAAAACAATACTTTAGACAAAATAAATTTTAAAACTTTTATTTGAGTAAGGAATGATTCATGGATTGGGCAGCACTCAGAACAGAAGAGAGTCAAAGGGTTTTGTGGAAGCTGAGTGGGAAGTGAGATTTCATGGACTAATGTGGAAACAAGATGAAGAAAATATGTTGGGTTAGAGAGAAAAGAGACTAGTTAGAGTTTAGTTGGTGAGCTCTGATTGGTAAAGTCTCTAGTTTCATCTTGCTATTTACATTGGGATTCAGTTTGGTTACGGAGGCACTATAGCTATCCAGCATAATGGCCTCACAATTAAAAAGTATATTTTTAACATGTAAATCATAAAGTACATAGTTATTTTTTCTTGAAAAATTTGACAAATAATAGCACTAACTTTCATTATCCAGCCAACCAATATACAATAATCATTGTGCATATTGAAATGGATCCTTGCTCTCACAATATCCCCAGTGCCTACTTTAGTAGTATTTTAATACTTGGCTCATATTAAATGCTCAATATATATTTGCCTAATTAAATACAAAATGATTAAAATTGCTAGAAATATACAGAACTAGGAAAATAGCACATAAAACATGTTTAAAATAAGTGATGACAAGCAACAAAATCAGTGAAATAATGAGATCTTCCAACTGGGATGAAGGAGGATTACAAAATGATGACTATCTAGGTGTTAGGGAATACTGATTTTATTATTGGAAATGTGTTCTTGATCTGGAAATTTCAGAATTCTTCACTGAAGCCAGAAAACTTAGGGATAGTGAGAGAGGGGGTGGTGAATAGAGTATTCTACGCCTCATCTTATGCAAGGTGAAATAATTAACTCCTCTCTATCTTTATATTAGTATGTAGAAGAAAAAAAGCGTTGTTAATAATGCCAATAAAGTAAAATCCTGGTGCAAAATTCTAAGATCACTAAGGAATAAGACCAGGTAAGCTCCATCAATCTTCCAAAGACAGAGGAAACTACTTCAAAGAAGCTTAACAAATAAATATCTCAAATAAGAGGAAAAAAGACATGAAAAATGTGTTGTAACAAACAATTTAAAATAGATTCAGGTATAAATTACCTAAGCATACAATACAAAAACTTTTAGAAGCTTATGGAGTTTATAGAACACACCTATAATCCCAGCAGTTTGGTAGGCTGAGCCAGGAAGATCCCAAGTTCAACGCTGGCATCAGTAATTTAGTGAAGCTGTAAGCAACTTAGTGAGGCCCTATCACAAAATAAAAAATAAAAAAGGGCTGGTGATGTGGCTCAGAAGTAAAGCGTCCCTGGGTTCAATCCTTGGTACCAAGTGGGGAAGAAGAAAGAAGGGAAGGGAGAGGGGGAGGGAGGGAGAAGAAAGGAAGGAGAAAAGAAAGGAAGGAAAATTTGGAGTCTTACAATTTTAGAACATTTACATCATGCCCTCAAGATATTTGAGCATATTTTCTAGTCACTAACCATTCTCAGCCCTGCCCCAGGTAACCACAGTAATGTTCCTTCTCTGAATGTTTTAATTAAACTTTTTGCTGAAAGCATCTGATATTGTTTATTAAGTAAACATACTATGTATAACAGATAAAACAAAATGGGTCAGACTGAAAATAAAGGCACTATTATACAAGAAAATACATAAAAGAAGAAATCTAAGTTAGAAATACTAATGGCACACAAAATAGAATTCCAAGCCATTCAAGATTTAGGAGTGAATTATGATCCAATTTTCACTTGCAGTAAATACACCCGGGGATCTAGAAGAAAATTTCTTCACTAATAAAAAGATGGAGAAAGATATTCAAGTCCTTCTTACAAAATGGCATATTATTAGCATGTAACCTGAATATATTGCCTGAATACCTTAAGTCATCTTAGATTATTTCTAACACATAATACAATGTAAATGCTAAGTAAATTGTTGTTGTAATATATTGGTTAGGAAATAATGACAAGAAAAAGGAATGTATGTGTTCAGTGTAGATGCACTTTTTAAAAAATCTTTTCTGTCTGTGGTTGGTTGAATCTGTGAATGCAGATTTTGAGGCTGACTATGCACATACAACAGAATGTTACCCAATTGCGTAAAAGAATGAAATAATGATACATTCTAAACACGGATGAGCTTCAAAAACTGTTATGTGAAAGAATCCAGGTATGAAAGGTCATAGATTGTATGATTTCATTCATATGAAATATTCTGGATAAGTAAATAGATGTTGTATGTATTGAAACACCAAGATAAATCAGATGGGTGATTGTCAGTATCTTGTAGTGGGGGAGGCAGAATTGGGGATCAACTGTTTAATGGGTATGGGCTTTTATTTTGGAGTGATGAAAATATTTTGGAATTAGGTAGAAGTGATAGTTACACAGAATTGTGAATGAGTTAATTGTCACTCACTTGCTTTCTTTAAAATGGTTAAACCTACATGAATTTCCCTTCAATTAAGAAACAGCAACAAAATCCTGTCAGACAGGAAATCTTCAATCTGTAATTCACATCTTCTGTGAATAAATTCTCAAGCTATCCAAAGTTTCCTAATCATTATTATTACTGTATTTTTAGAGGTGATTCTCAGGGTCAAAGGGTCACAGGGGCTAATATATAATGGGTAATTATAATGAACCTACCAGCACTCAAGTATGACTCCTAAGGAAATAAAACATTCATGGAACTATTTTTTTCTCCTCATTGAGACATGAGGAAAACACAAAAGTACTCTTAAGAGTTCCTTATCTACTTTTCTTATTCTCAGGGGAACATTCTCAATATATTCGGTTTGAAGACATAAAATTTAGTAAGAAGAAGAAAATAAACAGACTAAGATGTTATTCTGAAGTAAGTCAATCCTTCTCAAAGTTTTAGGCAATTTCAGTTCCTGGTGGGAGACTGGCAGAGAAGAACCAGATAATTAAAAGATGAGGAAAAGCATAAAAAATATTTTTTATAGGCCATGATGTCATCCTCCCTTAAAATAGGGCCCTCTCTGCAGATCAAAGATAAACAAACAACCAAAGAGGGGCTGAGGAATGGGGAGGGATAGAATAAAATGCACTCCTGAAATCCAAAAGTACCCTTTTTCTCTTCCCTCTAAAGCCAGAGCCTTCCATTTGAAATATAAGATTTAAAAAAAAAAAAACTTTCTATAATTACAAATGTAAAGAAGAGCTTTATTTCACAGTAGGGTTTCTTATCTGCACTGACCTATAGCTCCTTCAGATGGGGATGTGGGCCCCAATTCTCAGGATTTTAGAAAAGAATGCCCTAAACTGGGGGTGGGGGCTGAGAGGAAGCTGAGATGTGTGCAGATGGTTTAACATGCAAATGCCCCACTTTCTTTTAGGTGGAGGATCAAGGTTTGGGTATTTTCAACTTTTTTTCCAACTCCCCCTCTCTTCCCATCCCAATCTAGTTTCAAGAGGATTGTAGATGTGACAAGGGCTTTGTGTAGGGAATTCAGGGGAATGAAAGGCCCAAGGAGACCCAGTTGAGGGAACAAACTTTTGGGGGTCGGGGGTCAGTTTAGAATAAATGTGTGGCATTGTTGGTATTAAGGACATGCGCTCAGCAGGGTGTCCTGAGCTGGGCACACAACTCTCAGGCCTGTTTATTCAACACTGAAATACCTAAGGACGGGTCTTGGGGAGAAAAGAGAAACTTTCAGCAGCAAAGGCCTGTACCTTCCAGTACCAGAACATTCCCTAGAAGCACAAAGCCCTGCTTTTTTTTCTAATTGCAGAGAATGAAGTGCCTGTGCATAACCCAAAATTAATTGATTAATTAACCAATGCATTAAAAGAAGAGCTTCCCGTAGCATTTTAGCATTTCCCCCCTCTCCTCTCTCTCTCACTTTTTTTTTTCTCCCTCTCCACACATGGACAATCCAGGTCTTTGAAAGCCTAAGATAGAAACAGTTTCTTAACAGTGTTTGAAAACAGCCTTTGTTTCCATGGAAGTGGCACAGGCCCTCTGTGGTTTCCTTCCAGAAAACATTTACCTACCTCTGAGGACGTGTGTGTGTGTGTGTGTGTGTGTGTGTGGCAGGGGGTGGAATTAAATGAAAGTGATTAACATAGTCTGAGCACATAGAGCTAAATAAATATTGGCTGTTGTTAGTAAGTATTGCTCTTATTTTGCTCAGTCATGAAGAGGTCAGGAAGAATGACAGTGGGGGGAGGTGAGCAGCTGGGGTTTGAGGGGAAGCAAGAAGAGGCAGTCCTGCTGGCTGAGGTGGAAATGAGATCAGATCAGATGGGAAGAGGAAGGGGTGGCAGAGGTCACCTGTAAGGATGTCATCCTTCAAGCAGTTGGAAGTTAGAGAGGAGGTGCTTCCAAAATCATAGTTATAGAGTAGCTTTTCAAAACATAAAAATAAGGAATTTGCCTGTAGTCTCTCTGTTCTGAATTTTTAAAAAGCCACACAAATTTGCCTAGATCTGGCTCAGGGCAATAAAACCAAGGTACATGAAATATTGAAGAATGTGAGGGCTAAATTGTGTTTTATAGATTTCCATAACTTTTGGACACCAGAGAAGAAGACAGACAGGATGAATCCATGCAAACTATTTCAAAACCACAAAAAAGTAAAATAAAAATGTCATGCCAATAGGAGCTTAATGGAAGGAGAAATTAGCATTGGGTGGCATGATCAGGAAGTAGGACCCAAGAGGAGGTAGACTGTGGCAGGGGCAATCAGGTGGGCAGGAAGAATGAGGCAAGGCCACGGTAGACTGAGAGTTTTGACTTTGAGTTTAAAAAGTCCGGATTTCAAGAAACTGAATTTAGGGGTGGAGTGTAGAATGGTTTTGCATGTGGAAAACGTGTTGAAAGAGAGATCAGCTGAAACCTAAGGCTGTACCCCAAATGAAGGATAGGGGTAATAGCATAGCGTGTGAGCTTATGGACTAGAGAAATTAAAGTAGTCTTGAAGAAAGAGATTAAACTCCGTGAAAGTTCAAGATAATCTACTACACTGGAGGAGGGAAAATAAATCAAGGTTTGGATGGTGGGGATGAAATAAATTATTGGCAAATATAGGAAATATAGTACAAGTTATCAATAAGACCTTTTGGAAAAAGCAAAATAAAACCTTTCCATTCTTAAGATCTTAGGAGTGAAATGGCCCAACAACCGAGCTGGGGTCAACTCTTTCACCCCAAGTTTTCTGCCAATGATCCACCATGCCTGCAATACTCTGGGGTAGACTTTATGATGTTGGAAAGAGTCACATGCAGATGGATAAGGAGTCATGAGATCAACAAGTCCAGCTTGCTCCACTTTGCAGGGTTATTTGGGAAACTTAGAGATATGAAACGTCCTAAAAGTGACGTTATTAGGAAGAATATTTGAATAAATGGTTCTGCTTATTCGGACATAATGGAGTTTTCTGACTTTCCATATTTTCTATTGACTTTGGTTATCATCACCCTAAATAATAAAATCATATATTTTTGCATCCATATCGCCTCATTTGAAGCACTAGTACAATGCAGAAAAAGAAAAAGAAAAGAAAAAAATAATCTAGAAGGAAGGATGAGCAAGTTAACCCAGAGACCATACTATGAGTTATTATAAGCTCTATTAATAAGAGCCTAAGCTGCAACAGAGTTTAGGTTGAATGCCTCCGGGTTCTGCACCATCGTTACATCTCACCTAGCACGGTGCATGGCAAACAGAGGGTGCTCATTACATGAGTGAATGCAAATTTAAAATTTGGATATTGACCCCAAATGAACACTAGAAAGGGAAAAAAAATGCTGCCCAGCTGCTACTTCTGGAGCAACAGATGTAGTTACATCAAATGATAGTGTGACTTAATAAGAACACAGAAGCAAGAAAAAGATGATTTCTAGTCTAGAGGGCTGTAGAGAGTGGCCATACTCATTCCCTTGGCTCATGGGGTTGAGGTCAGGTCGAATAGCAAGGAAGCATAAGATAGAAGGCTGCTGGGGTCCTGGTGTAGGGGTATCTTTTGTTGCCACCTCTGACCAGTATGCTGAGTCAACAAGTGATTACCAGTATCAGTGAATACATAAATCTTATATTGCCTATGTTGTTTACGTTGAACTCTTCCCCTGTAGTTTCCTTGCCTTGGCAGCAGTTGGTTCAGCTATTTAGCAAGCATTAATTGCATTCCTATTTGCCAAAAATGTTGTGTTAGTGATGCAAGACAAAGTGCTGATGCCTGTTGAGAGATGCATGCATGTAGCCAGGTGTGTGGTAGGTGCTGGGATCTAAAGACTCACAGGATGCCCTGGGAGCCCAGAGAAGAGGCAGTTATGCCCGTCACCATGCCTCTCATCCCTCCCCTGAGGAGCATGTTACTATTGAGATAGTGGTAAGCAACGGATCTGACATGTGTCAGATCTGGGACCATTCAAACAAAGGTGAAGGTAAGGAAGTATGATGCTGCAAAGCTCTCTCTCTCTAAATGATCTCTCAAAAATTTTGCCAGCAAACAAAGCCTTTGCTGCAAACCCAGAAAGAAAATCAGCATCACAATTTGCAGGGTAATCTTCTGCTAACAATATAGCTGATGGAGCTCAGCCAGGTCTCAGTGAGGCTGTCCAGCCAAGTCCATGATTAATGATGGCATTGCAAGCAAGAGGAGACCTCAACTGTATGAGCCATGTGACTTTTAACAAAAACCTTGACTAACCTGCAAATTGACCAGATGGATGGCTAATGTGCAGCATCTGAAGTATCAGTGACATGGAATGACAACAAGAAATCAAAAAGAACACCAATTCAACATTGTGGGCCGAAACCAATAACAGAGAAATGGTATCAACATTTGGAGATGTCTCCGATTGTTTATTTAAATATACATGGAAAGTGTAAATCTGGAGTGATCTGGTTATTTAGCTACAAAAAACTAAGGCCCAGAGATAGTAAGGGACTTTTTCTAGAATATGGGATTCTCTCTGGTATGCAGCACAATTTTCATAAGGCTCAGGGCTCAACAGGATCTTTTTTTAAATTAAAAAAAGATAAAGATGGAGGGAGAAAAAAAGAGAGAGAGAGAGAGAGAGAAGCAATTTTATTTATTTTTTTCATATGGGCTTCATTTCTCATACACTTAGTTGTATATGTGGTGCTGGGGTTTGAACCTGGGTCCTTGCACATGCCAGGCAAGCGCTCCATCTGCTGAGCTACTGTTCCAGCCTTCAACAAGATCTTATATCCAAGCAACAGAACCTGCTAAGTCTGGAAACTCCTCAGAGGCAAGGGTGACTTTCAGCTTCTCCATTCATCACTGGTTGCTGAATTTTATCAAGAAAGTTTTTTTTTCCTCAAGAGGAGTTAATATGTATGATACTTCTTAAGTTCTATCATATTTGAGAATGACTGGTTACTACTTTTCATCTTGAACAGCTTAGCTGGGTATAATATGGTTGGATCATACTCTCCTTTTAAACTTGTGACAGTAAATCATTTTCTTACAGTGTTGAATGCTGTTTCAAAACCTGAATGTTGAATATTTTTCTGCTTTCTACATAGAACAAGTGATATTTTTTCTGCATACATTTTTTCTAAATATTTTTCCTTTATTATGGTTTTATTAGCACAACCCGAATGTCTAGTGATGATTGCATATGTCCATACGTTCCTGAAAGTGATTTCTTTAATTGAAAGTTTCAGTTCTTTAATGAATTTCCATTGTTTTTATTTTCACATATTTTCTGTTCCGTTGCTTGGGTTCTTCAAGAATATCACTCACCTCCTTTTTGCGCTGGGGCTTCATGAAGAATAGCAGACTTTGGTAAAGGGTAAACTACAGGTAAATAACCCATTTGCTTTCCTTCCTATCAGAAGCTGCCCCACAACAGAATCTTGCTATGAATCTGTATCTGGTGACTGATGCCAGAATCAAATCAAAGAACACAAGGGCCAGAATGATGTGACAGCAGAAGTCATTTCTTAGAAACTTTTCCCAAGGATGAGATAATTTTCTGGCAAGCTAAAAGAAACACTGACAGCGGAAGTTATGAAATAATTTCTCTTTTCTCCAATATTAACAGGAAGTTTTTTAGGACTACCAAGCAATGTCGTGATGTTAACCTTGTCTACTACCCTATTACCTGTGTCAAGCATTAATCTAAACAACCAGCCTAAACACCTAATATCTGCTAAATAAATAAACAGAAGCAATAAACTTGTACTAATGAGTGTTTAACCAAAAAAATAATGAAATGCAAAAATCTCCTATTTCCATGAAACATTGACAGCGTTTTAGCCAGCACTTAGAGTTTAATATGAATAACTTAGTGTTTTTGTTTAAGTAAGTGTGAGAGCACTAGTAACCCCTTAGAATTATTTGGCTTCAGACAGTGCCCATGGAGTCAGTGTTTGGACAGAGACGTTCTGGTGGTTCACAACAGTACAATGTGGTGGAAAGGAGCAATGCATTAGAGCGCACCAAGTCCACATTTGTGTGTGACTTTACCATCTAAGTGGTCTTGAACATGTATCTTAAACTTCTCTGAGCCTTTGTATTCCTAATAGAAAAAAGTGTAAACTAATACCTCATAGTACTATTACCATGAATTAAGTAGAACATGTTATAGGAAACATTTGGAATAGCACATGGCCAAAACAAAACAACCATTCAGTCAATGTGATCAATTATTATCTGTGTACCCATTTGTGTCACCCTCACCTTACGCAGAGCCTCCAGTGCTCTCTCTGCCCCTTGCTGTTCAGTCATATTGATAACTGGAGAGTTATGCACAGAGAACTCCCAATTGACCCTCCCTACTCAGCTTTTTCATCCTTGTGATCAAAAGACAGACAAGAACAATTTTAGGGAGGAAAAGTTTATTTTGGGTCTGATGGTTTCAGAGGTCTCAGTCCATAGATGGCGAAGTCCTTTCCTTGGAATTCAAGGTGAGGCACAACAGGGGCTGAAGAGGGTGGCAGAGGAACGTGGCTCTGGATATCGCATCACAGAAGCAGAGAGAGACTTCACTTGCTAAAGACAAAATATATATCCCAAAGGCACTCCCCCAAAGACTTTATCTCCTCCAACTACAATCTGCCTTCAGTTATCACTCAGCTAATTACTATCAATGGATTAATGCACTGATTAGGTAAAACTTCTTATAGCCCAATCATTTCACCTCTGAAATTTCTTGCAATGTCTCACACATGAGTTTTGGGGGGACACCTCATATCTAAACCATAACACTCCCATACTACTCTCTGACACCTCATTACATCAATTGTACCATAAGTTTAAGATATGAAGCAGAGATAGAATTGCTCATTCTTCCAAATGAAATGACATTAGGTTTCATTTTAAGAGATGAGAAGAGGATTTATTGAACTTGTCCTCCCAAAGGATTTAACAGCTTCTGTAAGTGGGCAGACCTTGCGTGTCCCCAGTGGTCCACAGTCTCATGAAAGTAATTCACTAGGTTGCCTTTGCTCATCCCTTTAATGTTAATTTCCAGATCCCAACATCTCTGAAGTCCAGCAACTCGACTCAGCATCCACAATTTGTATATGCTCTTGATGAAAGTCTGTTCCACGAAAAATTTTAGGACAGCATCAAACTTGGGGAGGAAGTCGTTGAGACCAAAGGAGAATCAACCAAGGCAGGTGGGTTCTGCTCATGAAGCAGTCAGAACAGGTGGAGGAGGAGGCTGGTGCCGCTCACAGACCTCACAATGGGTGCCAAATGCAGCCTGAAGGGAGGAAATCTCCAAAGGCTACAAAGACTGTGAATTTCCTCTGAAGAGGAAGAGACTCTTGGAAGCATCCAAGACAGACTTAAGGAAAGATTTCTATTTACGCTCGGACTGAAAATTCCCTTTCATTTTGTTTGGGTGCCTATTAGGAGTCATAGACTATTTAAAGGACTGGGGATAAAATAATGCAGATAGAAGATGGGATCCATGCTTTTATATAATAATATCATTATGGGGGCAGATGGGGACATGAAAATAAATGTAAAATCAAAAAATTATCAATACTGGCAGGCATGGTGGTGCACATATGTAATCCCAGCTACTCAGGAAGCTGAGACAGAAGGATTCCAATTTCAAGGACAGCCTCAGCAACTTAAGGACGCTAAACATGAAGTAAAATAAAAGCGATTGGGAATGCAGAGTGCTTGCCAAGCTTGCTGGAGGCCTTATCTTCAATCTCCAATACAAACAACAACAAAAACAAAATAAAACAAAACAACAAACAAACAAAATAAAACCACCAGTGGATTATAAGGGTGATACAAAAAATTAACACACATTGGTTGACTGGGTAAAAAACAATTGGGTGACCACTTAGATCCACAGATGCTTTATGGAGGAAGAGCTGAGTTTTGGAAGAGAAGGGCTCAGCCATGTAATCACCAGAAGAAAGAGAATTGTCAAGGGAACAACCAGTTGGAAAGTCCACAGAGCATGGAGGATTTTGCAAATCATGATAAGGAAGGGTATGAATTTTCCTTTCAAATTCTTGTCGCCCAAACATGACCTGGGACAGAAAAAAAATTGGAAAATGCTAGCTCAGGAGAAGGATGCTATGATTTGGATATGATTTGTCCCTCAAGGGTTCATATGCTGGAACCTTCATCATCAGTGTAATACGGTGGTATGTGGAACCTTTAAGAGGTGGTCTCATGGGACTGGAGCAGGTGCTTGCCTGGCATGTGCAAGGATACAAGTTCAAGCCCCAGCACCATGTACCCAAACAAAGTGTTGGAGCAATGAAAGCCACATGAAAAACTAAATAAAATTGATTCTCTCTTTCTCTCTCTCTCTGTCCCTCTCTCCTAAAAAAAAAAGAAAGAAAAGAAGGTGGTCCCAGTGGGAGGTCCATAAGTTAATAAGTTATAAGGGACCCCCGACCGCTCTGCCTTCCAGTTTTCCAATGTGATCTTTCTCCCACACATGCCCCTACCGTTGACATTTACCATGAGGGGATGCAGCCTAGGGGATGCAGTCGGGGGAAGGGGAGGACTTAAAAGAGCCTCCACCATGCTGCTTGGACTTCCAGCATCCAGAAACTGAGGCAAATAAACCCCATTTCTTTATAAAGTTAGTCTGCCTCTGGTATTTTGTTATAGTAATAAAAATTTGACTAATACAGGGGATGGAGGTATACAAGAGAATTCAGGGCAAAATGGGCTATTGAAGTTGCAAGCAATCTACACCCCATTTCTGAGTTGAATCCAGATCTATGGGTTTTCGAGTTACTAAACCCTTGGAAAGAATCTTCACATTAATCTCATTGCCCAGGGGGTTCACCATTAGGATCTGGATTCCCTCAGAGACTGATCATGGTAAATTTCCTGGCCAGATGCGTTATGTGGGTGGCTTGGAAGGGGATGGTCAGCATCCGGGTTTTGGAACCCCTACTTCTCTTAACAGCTGAGGGATGTCGTCTGAGGCCTTTATCTCCCTGACCATCAATCCTCTCATCTCTGTAGTGCAATCTCTATAGTCCCTGACGACATTGTGGAGTTGTACAATTCCTTCATATCTGGAGCAAGTTCATACGTATGCGTGAAAGAAAATTAAACATGTTTGATATCTTCATGCACAGAGATTTACAAATAGGTGAAAAAGCCACATGCTGGTCTCTAAATTGCGATAGACCAACCAGGTGAACGCCGTGCCAAGATTAGCAGCATCTGGTATAATTCATTCCCATCCTCCATGTGCAGGGAAAGCCTAATTCCTTTCCTAGATGCTCCCCCCACCAAACCCTCCACCATCTCCAAGTGCAGCAGGCAGGAATTCCTGTTTCCAAAATGCAAGACAATTGCAAATTGAAGAGACAATGAATCTGCACATTCTGTTATTTGGCAGCCTGAAAGAGTACCAGGTAACATCCTGCCTGAACCCGTTAGAGACATTTCTAAAACTATTACTGAGGGTTAGGTGCCCTCTACTGGTGGACTCAATTGCAAATCACCAAAGGTTGACAGCTTTTTTTTTTTTTTTAATTTTTTTGCCAGTTCTGGGATGCTGGCTTCTTAAGGTCACCCAGAATGCAGGTGTTTGTCTTCGGGGATTTTCAGATGAAAAACAAGTTCACCCAAGGTCATACCTCATTCAAAAGAAACATTTTCATACTTTAACAACTCTTGAATGGTTCCATCTATGCCTGAAGACCAGCTTCATACTTGCCTTTCTAATAGTTTGGATGTTACATTTAATTTTGTGTGGAATGCCTTCTACATCCTTTCTGTGCTTTTTCTGTAGCTGGTGTGAGATGGTTTGTTTATTTACTTTTCCGCCAAGGACAGGGACTCCCAATCTGAAATATCATCTGACCCGCAGTCCTTGCTGTATGGCCAAAGCACATTATGTACATGCATGAAAATGTCACAAGGAAGCCTATTAATTTGCATAATTAGTATGTGCTAATAGTTATCATTTTAAAAGGTACCCAGCAGATACCTGTGCTGGCAAGGTGGATGGGCTTAAAATATGGTCTCTCCTGTGAACAGAAAACAATTTCGTGTGCTGCTTCACTCTGGGGGAAATCCTTGAGTTATAAGGCAGGTGGAAATGAATTGAGAAAAGGCCTCATGTGGCATGGAAGAGAGGAAGAGAGGAATAGATCTGCAAAGGTGGGGAGCATCCTAGCATTTGCTCAAACCGCAGCCCTGAACAGTCATGTGGATGGAATCAGAGAGACTTCTGAAATTCAGGAGTGCAGTTGTCATCATCTGCTTCTCCCCACCTTACCTCATACCTCTTAAAACTCTATTTAGACATTGGGCATAAAGTAGTGAGAACATGGCACAATGCATTTTAAGAACCAGAGCCTACATGAGGCCGGAGGTGGATGCAGAAGGAAAAGATGTTTAAATAGAGCTGCAATGAATTAAATCTGTTAGAAATTATTATCTGCAGAGTGAAAAAAAAAAGAAGGAGGGGGAGAAAAAAGAAACATAACGGATGCTGCAGAAGAAATTAGATCCATGCTTGAGGATACAGAAGGGTAGGAGTGAAGATCAAGGACAGGGCTGGAATAAATGAAGCATAAGTAATTACCAGAGGAAAAATATACATCAGTCCCCAAATCTCCAAAGTTAAAAAAAATATAACTCTATTTGCAGATTTTTAAGCTGTTCTAGGTGAAATACCATGAGTGTATTATTTAGTTGTAGAATGATGTTTAAATTAAAAAGTACTTTTGCAAAAAGAAAAGATGAGGTATGAAGGTGGGGCAAGCTAACTTCAGAATTCTTGTCTTAGTTCATTCTGTTTTGCTGTAACAAGCTCCAACTGGGCTCTGGAGGCTCTGAAGTCCAGTATCAGGGTGGTGAGACTTTCCTGCTATATAATCTCATGACAGAAGGCAGGAAAGCAAGAGAGCATGACAGAGCTAGCAATAAGATGGGGTCAAACTCACCTTTGTAAGAATGCCACTCTGTGACAATTAACCCCACTCAAGAGAATCCTTATAATCTAATCATCTGTTATTAGACCCCACTTCTTACAGCTGATGCGTGGAGAACTAAGTCTCCAACACAGCAAATGGGTGGGTGGTTGATATTCATTTAAACCATAGCACTTCTCCTCGTTAGCATTAATACCTCAAGACAACTTAGCAAAGCTTACAGCGTTTAGAACAGAAACTGATGAGCTACAAGTTGTCCATTACATACAGAGGCAAAATCAAGATATTTCTACTAGCACGAACTCAAAAAAAAAAAAAAACTCATGGAAAACAATTATTTGAAGAGTGTCTTCAACTCCCTCTGGGATACCAAAATATGACAAGCTCAAAAAGGGGGAAGCTGTTGCATTAAATATGATGTGATTCAACCCTAAACCTAAGCAGACAAGGCCCATATTTATCTAGTTCTCTCCAGGACAAATGTAAAACTGGTTGTAAAAATGAATCTAAAATCAAAACATCTGTCCCTTTAAAAATAATGTAAAATTCATGATTTTGTGAAAAAAAATTGAGTTTAAAATGTCAGCTAATATTAACAAAGACTGAGAAATGAGAGGAGAGGAGCGGAGGACTGTGTACTTGAAAGATGGTTTCCATCTTGGTCCAGAAAATTAGCCCATGTGAAGCAAAAGAGAGCTTTTGAAACATTGAAATATAAATATCAAAGGAAGGCAAAGCTAAGAAAACATGGCCCACAGAGCAAACAGGAGTCACATACACAAAACACATAAAGCGGTATTTAAAAAGCATAAAACTAAATGTTAGTACATGAAACGGGTCTTTTGTGTTAATAAATGCTGATGGTGAGCACCTCTCTCAGAAGTCAGACTCTCAAGTTGTTTTCCCCAAATCCAGCCCATTATTGTCTATAGGACAATACCTGAAACAAAGGTTTTCAGAATGTTAAAATATTAATCAAAATCCGAACAAAAGGAAAGAGAGTTGCAAACACGAATATCAAACAGCAACTTTAGGACAAAAAATTTTGATGGCAGTAAAAATTCACTTGTTTGGAGAAATGATGCAAACTTTTGTGAGATGAATGCATAGCTAATCAAACTCACAAAACCTTTAAAAATGGTCGGAGAGGTTGAGATGGTTTGCTGTCTGTGACATATCAAATAAGAAAATTAAATGCATGTATAGATAAAACGAGATTCATTCAGCAAGACAGCACTGATGCCCTTTATGAATAAACAACATCCTTTAATATTCAATATTCATAAAACACTTCTTTTTAAGCTGGAAACTTTGGGTTTCTCTCTCATATCTCAAATTCTATAAAATAAGTCGCACAGCCTTCTCTTCCAGAGTAAAATAAAACTAAAGAGGAATGATTAAAATATTAAATCATAGAAGTAGACATTTTAAAAGTATTCATCAAAATGACTTATGTACAAAACTAATCCATGTGACAATTATAAAATGTTAAGAATATAAAGGGACTATCACATATTACTTCTCTGATATATACAAAGATTCATTCAAACTTCTGTAGAAAAAATGATCTGTAGGAAGCTTCAACATGTTAGGAGTACGTACATTTGGATAATATTTATGTGTGTAAATTTGCGTAGATGAAAGTGTTGCTTTTCTACATGGATCAGGTCCTTGGGAGAAGCCATATCTGCACACTATCAAAATTGAAAAAATTGCTTTGGGGGAATGCAAGTTTCCACATCATTTTAAAGGTAGATAATAAAAGTTCTCTTTGGTGCCAAATCCTTCTAGCAGCACAGATTTATCCTAGAATTAGTAAATAAATCTAAATCTAGGTACCTCAGACTCAGCAAAGTTAAGGGTTCAGTTCAACTATGTAAATTGCTATCTTTTTAAGGGACAACATTAACCTATAATTTGGAGACATTTATGCTTAAAATGCAATTTAAACTTCTCTGTGACTAAAATGTATAGCTTCTTCTCCCCCCCCCCCCAAAAAAGATACAGGACATGTACACCATCCATCAGTATCCTCAAGGGATTTGATCAGGAACCCCATGGATACAAAAATCCATGGATGCTCAAGCTTCTGATATGAAGTGGCAATGTATTTGCATATGAGTTACGTTCATTTTCCTGTCTACTTAACATCATCTCTAATGATGCTGACATCATCTCTAATACCTAATACAAGGTAAATGCTGTACAAATATTTATTAGGTGGTACTGTTTAGGGAATGGTGATTTTTTAAAAAGTCTGTACATGTTCAGTATAGATTTAAAAAAAAATTTTTTTCCCTCTGTGGTTGGTTGAATCCATGAATGTAGAGTCCACAGATATGGGGGATTGTTAACCCTACTGTTTGCTAGAAAGCCAGACTCTGGCTCTGAAGTCAGACTCCTGCCAGAGCAGCATTGCTCAATCTCTAGGTTGGTTGGGATCCAGGGGGAAGGATGTGTCTTGTCTTGTCTATGACAGTTGAGCAGGACAGGAGAAATGAGAGTTAGAAGGACTGTGGAATTGGGTGGTTAGGGCTCAACACCACTGATGCTCTGAAAAGACAATGAGAGGCTTAGGATGATCATCACCAATTCAAAGAAAAATATGAAAGATGAAGGACTGTGATATTATTTAAAGAGACTCTCATCTTTTGTATTTGGAGGGCTAGTCCTTCTGAGGACCAGCCTCAGGACCTATTTCTAAGAGTAACAGAATTTCACAACAGGTTGAATTCTTAGTCCAGCAAGTCTTCTAAGCTGGAGTTAAGTCCTTGATAGAGAAGGAAACAGACACTGAGACTTGGGAGGAGATATTTGCACCGATATCTGGGACTGCTCCTCTTTGTTAAGGGATAGTGCTTCCGCCTCCCTGCCCCACTGAAGAATGGAATTAAGTTCCGTGTTATGGGCACTAAACCACATCCAGTGAATGAGTAGGGATATTTTCCCTGAATTAAGTGGAAGTTTGGTTAATAGTGTGATTGTGCTCTGAGAAGCAAAGGGTCCTGGGTTCCCTTCCGAATAATTGGGAAAGGTTAGAGTAGGGGTCCTCAGAGGAGGGAAGTGACTCCCACCAAAGTTACAATCACGTTAGGCTCTGCAGCAACAGAAGCAGCTACAGGATAACGACACACTTGTCGTTATCACAATCACAGGTGTGAACTTTTAGCCACAGCATCTGCGTGTCTGCACCAACAAAGGGATGGGTTCTCTGGACAGTACAAAGAATGTGGGTGAGGCACCAGTTGCAGCTACCACAATCCACTCCCTTTACCTCTCAGCTCTGTGTCTGTCCTATACTAAATTCTCTGTATCTAGATACGGCCTCTCCAAGAATCTGATCATTCACACCCCCACTGCGATTGATTTCAATGCTTTCACTGATCTTAATATTTCCCTTCTCTATTGCCCATTTAGTTTTAACTGGGAATAGGAGCATCAAAAAGGTATCACAGTGGACCATCTCCCTACCTGCCTTATATGACAGCAGTTCTACAGTCTCATAATGAATAGGCCATACCCCTTCACAATACACATGGCAATGACTTTCTTTGCCTGCTAATCTACTGGCACAAGTGACACACAGTGACCTTACAGCAGTTTAGTTGTAAGTTCAGCAGGGCTCTTAATGTGTCCTTCCATGGAAGCAGAAGACTTCTGGGAACCAAGACTTGAGACTAAAAATTCAGGGGCAGAATATATAGATTCTGTAAGAGAGTCATTGGGAAGAGTAATTTAAAAAGGGACTTTTACTGCTTGGTTCCTGGACCCATGCGTTCTGTTAAATGAGAACCCATCTCCAAAAAGAAACGTTCCATCTTTAGAAGGTCTCATCTTCAAAAGTTGATGCTTCAGCTACATTTTAAATAAGCCATTCCATTGGTCTATGAAACTGGCAGCCTCTGGGTGGTTTAGGACATGGTTAGGACACTGGGTCCCACGTGCCCTCTGCCATGTCTCCTTTGCTAGTTACGGGAAAATCAAGCCCTCTATAAGTCCTTGGAGTAATGGTGCTGGATGCGGGACTTAGACAGAAAAGGCAAGCTGCTATCCAGAGTATAGTAAGTTCTGGTTAAGATGACTTGCTCTGGGGCTGGAGCGGTGGCTTGGTGGTTATGGCACTTGCCCGGCATGAGTGAGTACATGAGTTCAAACCCCAGAACCCACGTACACAACTAAATGTCTGAGTAATGAAAGCCATGTGAAAAACCCAATAAAAATTGATTCTGTCTCTCTCTCTCTGTCTGTCCCTCTCTCTCTTAAAAAAAAGACTTGCTCTTTCCAAAATTAAATAAAATTTAATTCCATATGATTAAATGATCCTGAGTGGCTAGTTGTTCTTATAGAAGGGATGACACCAGTCAGGTGCTCTGCTTTGATCTCTTCTACTGGTAGATTGCATGTTAAACAATAGAACTCTAACCTGGCAAATCTGTCTTTGGGTCAATGTATATTTGTACTGCTACAGAGACCCCATTCATGGGCTCATTAGTAGATTATGGCATGGACAAAGACAGAATTGACTGCTCTTAGCTAGATGCATTAACCTACCCAGCTGGGTGTTTAGTGCCTCTTTTTGAGTGCATGTTCTATCATGGGTATGAAATTCTGTACTAATAACATTGTACTCAATGCCCATCCCCATACGTCTTTCCAAATGCCTCTCCAGATCTCCTGACTCATCTCCCAGTCTTGCTTCTCCCAGTCTCTTAACCAACTACCTAAAGCATTTTCCTTGGCCTTGAGTCCACACATATTCTAATCTCAGGTCACTTAGCTCCCCTTACATGAGCCCCATCTGAAGCTCTAACATCTGGGAGGATTTCCTCTCATTTCTATTTTTCAGGGTTGCCTTTAAGCAGGGATACAGTATAAAAGTTCATTTTCAGTTCACACAAACCTCCCTCACTGACTCCATTTGTGTATTAAGCACAGGAGTTTTTCTCCTCTGCCAGAGGCACACAGGGACTGACTAATGAGATGTGAGATGAGGGAGAGGTATCAGCATAACACAGGCAGTTACACGTGGGGATCTGGTGTCTGGACTACTTTTGCTCTCTTGACCTTTTCCAGCTCAATTCAGAATATATTACTTTTATCTTAGTGTACTCCCCAAACATTCTTTGGGGAGTCTGACAGTCCCTTGTTGTTTATGTGCAGTTCTGGCTATATGATTATTTCATGTCTCATGGGTACATATTCTGTCTCTATCAATAGTAGACCAATTTTGGAGTGTGGATGGGAGGTATGTG
Organism: Aplodontia rufa; assembly: GCA_004027875.1. Lineage (NCBI taxonomy): Eukaryota > Metazoa > Chordata > Mammalia > Rodentia > Aplodontiidae > Aplodontia > Aplodontia rufa. The sequence continues at coordinate 606 of PVKS010021426.1, read as the reverse complement.
TGTACATATGCATGTGTGCACATATTTTATTTAATAATGTATAGTTATCTGTTGTAGATGTTATATCTTTGCTCAAGAACCTAAGGATTGATAGGAAATCCTATGAGTTTTCTTTTGGGCTCACTAGAGAGTCCACAAAGCATCTCAAGTGGGGATGGAGACACATGCCTATAATCCCAGCAACTTGGAGACTGAGGAAGGAGAATCAAAGTAAGTTGAGGCCAGCCTGAGCAACATAGTGAGACCCTTTCTCAAGCTAAAATAAAAAGGACTTGGGACATAGTTCAGTGGGGGTCAATATCCAGTGCCCCTGCAAAGAGAGAGAGAGGGGAAAAAAGAAAGAAAAAGAAGAGAGAAAGACAGAGAGAGGAGAAAGCATCCCATGTGACAGGGTTGCTTTCACTGCAGCCTAAATCTGCTTCAGACTTTTCTTGCAGTAGACCCTCCTAAAACTTTACCTTCACCCAGTAAATGGATCAGAGCAGTGTTCCTAAGTGTATAATATGGTGTGATTAGATTCTGAAGCGATCATCAAAGTCCTGTGCTGCTTTCTTAGTGGTAGGAGATGCACAGTGTGATACCTTATTTACCTTGGAAAGGATGACC